>APFE031672905.1:66385-86452 GCA_000404065.3 Pinus taeda | reverse complement strand
ATATAAAACTATTTCTTTTTGAAAATGAAAAATAAAATGTCAAACGAACCTGATATACCATTTACTCCAAACATCACATTCAATAATATAATAATTGTGTGATAAAAGTATTAACCAGAAGTAAAAAAACAAACTAACGTATTACAATTAATTTTATAAAATAGACGATTAAGATCAAATAATTCAATATTATTTCTTATATTTCTTTACTATTATATCTTATATCCCTTATAATTCACAGATTAAGGTGCACTGCAAAATCATTAAGGACACTTTTATCTATCTTAACTTGTCATAAAATTTATAAAATGTAGTGTTTTATCAAGTTTTGAGTGATGATATCCCTCTAGAATTGGCAGATTAAGATGCACTACAAAATCATTAAGGACACTTTTATCACCTTAACTTGTCATAAAATTTATAAAATGTAGTATTTTATCAAGTTTTGAGTGATCTAATATGTCACATGTAATGCTGCAATTCAATGTTATAGATTATAAAAATTACACAGTACCCCTACTTTCTTGTTAAATGAAGAAAATCTCTAAACAAATATTCCAATCACTCTAAAAGCAAAGTACAAAGTTATGCAAACAAATTTGTCAAATAAATCCATAATCCACAAAGAGGGTGTCCAAAGTTGAGATCTATATCATTTCCTCTATATAGTAGAAAGTATTAGTAGGGTGCGATAGTACACCCTCTACATGGTATTCTACATGAAATGAAGGGAGCCATTTCAATGGCTATGCATGAGGTGAGTTCGTGGGAGGCATAATCCATCATGGAAGTTGGACGTTAACTTTTTAAAGGATATAGAAGGAGACTTAGACTAAAACTTTACCTTTAAGCTTACGTCACACATAATTATGGTGAAATTTGTGGAGATTAAGGAGAATCATGATTGAAGGTTGCCCGGAACCATAAATCTGGGATGGATGTATAGATTAGTCTATTGCTCAGCTAAAGCTTTGGTATGATGGGTTGTTTGTGATCCTTGCATTAAGTTGTTGCTTTTTGAGTGTTTATCCTCTTTGAATTTTTTGGTGGTGTTTTTTCTGGTTTTAACCATCATCGAGAGTGTTGGGTCACCGATTTAATATGAAGTTTAAAGAAAAATCTCCCAATCTTAGTTTAATTTTGGTTCTTTCCTTAAAAGTGGGGATTCATATATTCACATTCATTAGAATGAGGTTTGAGCTCCTGTTGAATCTGGTGTAAGTTTTTCATTTTTTTTTGCTAAGCCTATACCTCTATTTTATTGGTTTTAGTTTTTCTTCCATCACTTCACATCCTTCTCGTTTTTAAACTAGTTTTCATTATTTCTACTTAATTATTTCTACTTAATCCCTCTCATTCAACAGGATGGTATTGTAGGTCCTTGCATTTCTTTCCTTTATAGTGAATGTTTATCAAGAAGCTTGCGAGACTAGAGAAGCTAGAGTTGATTCTTTAATTTAAGTTGGCTTTCCGCCTATTGTACGTTTCAGTCTCCCTTCTTAGTCCCCTTTCCTAGTTATAGTTTTGGTTTCATCTACTCATATTCCCATTCAAGAATGGTGCATCGTAGGGTCTCTTTTGGTTGAAGAGAAAGAAGGGAAAAAGCCATGCTTGTGGTCCATTTTAAGGAACGTCATCCTTTGTCCCTTTAGCCTCAAGTTCATGTTTATGCTCATTGCTTCATGGCTCATTTCACGGAGGAAATTCTAAAAGAAGCTTGTAGAATTATTTTAGTGGTTGAGTTGGACATTCGTTATTGCCATAAATTCACTCCAAATTATCAAGATGATAGCGTCATAAGGACTTATATCCTAGAGAGTGGCACTTCAACATGGTCTCTAAATACATGCGAACTTTTCATTTTTATTAGCTTATAAAAACTTTAATGGGAAGGGTTCTCATAGATCGATCGATCGAAAAGGTTGAAAAGTTAGACAACAAGCTGTTTTGGTTTTCCAAGACGATGGAAGATGTTACTCTCACCCCATGTAAAAACAACAATGGTCATCCTCCACCAATCTATGTGGACTGTTCCTTAGGAAGATGTGATCAAGTGAACTAGGTCTTATGTTGTTTCATGTTGTGGCACTATTCTTGTTAGGACGGTCAATTTTTTGCAAGATACCTTTATTATTTTTCTTTCTCTTTAAATGAAAAAAAACTTTTTGTAAACGAATGACCTATAAAAATAGCTATATACTTATTTTTTAAATAATAAAATTCTTAATTCTAGAAAAAAATCTCATATATTTATATTGCATATAAACGTCAAACGTAAATAAAAAAATTGAAACGGAGAGAGTAACAGAGCAGCACCCAATAAATATATAATATGCATAAAAAGTCAAAGTATTAAATAAAAAAAATTGAAAACGGGAATAGAAGTACTAGAGAACACTCCAATAATATATTATTGGTAAATATAATAAAAAGTAATCTCATATAAACTCAGTTTTCATATATTAAGTGCAAAAGAATTGGTAATAGTGATATGTTTTAATAATTTGTAGAACAACTAATTAAATAGAATAATATTATTTTTTAGACATATTTTATTTTTACTGGGTCGAGAGGTGTTCTTCATTTAGTTAAGAGGGGGAGCAATGAAGTAATGTTTGCAACATTTACATGTCGACCTAATTAAATGGTAAAAGTAAAGAATAAAAAATAAAAATATAATTTGTTATTATATATTTCATTAAAATGTATAATATATAAATAATTATGTCACGTACTTACCATTTGATGCATACTTTAATCAAGCATAAATTTATTTTTATATTATTGTGAATAAGATCAACTTTATATATTTAATAAGAATATGTCTTAACCTAAGTAACACATCGGTAATACTTGTTCAGATATTATAAAGGTGTAATTAATGTTTTAATTAATTATACATTTGATATTTACAATCATTATTAAGTTTGCTAGTGACCTTGTTTTTCTGGTACTCTGACCTTAACCCATCATTATATGTATAGATCATTACACACTGGAAAATTCTATAAGGGCTTCCAAGTGGAAATTGTGAGTCCATAATGACACACATGGGTTAGTTAGAGTCATTGATGGATTTCTCCTCGATATGATGGCCGAGGTTTTCCTGGGAAGGGCTTGGCTAACTGACCCCTACCCTGAATGCCTCCTCTCTCCATCATTTTGCACCTGCAAGTCAGGCAGAGCAACTCAACAATTTTGGACAGTTGCAACTAGATGCTCACTAAATTTACCCAACCTACACACAAGTAATCACTTAGCACAGTATTCACATATTTACATTCCTTTCCAAGAAGGAGACTACTTAATTCCCTTTAAATATTAGCTAAAAACTGCAACACTTTTACCTTGCAGGTTTACACCATCATGGCTTCAACTAGATTGCAACCCTTTGGCCTTCCGACAATGTTCAATGAAGGGTTTCCCTTGACATGATAATGAATTTAATCGTCGAATGTCGGTTCCCAAGGTAACACTCCCATTATAAGGAAAACCCATAATTGTTTGTTTACCCTAAATGCTTTTCATGGTTTCTTCAAATTTTACTGAATGAAATTGGCAGGTTGAACTCTATTCCCCACCAGGTCCTTTGGCTCCACGAATTAATTTTTCCAGCTCACACATGAACCCAACAGAATTTTCCAGGTATATCTCGAAATAACGTAATGGCTTATGTTGTGGTACATTCCCTTCAGCCTCCGAGACTAAGCCTGAATTTTTTTCTCTTTCTAGGTACCCATGATAGATTCCTCGTAATGACTCTTTCCTAGCAGACTCTAACAGAGCAGATCTTGTATATTTTCTATTAGGGTTCTTGTTGTTTGTTTGTTTTAGGGTCGGTTCTAAAATATTAATGAATTAAGCAAACCCATGTGAGGGTTCTTGTTTTGTTTTCAAGTTATATTGTCCTTAAACTATTATTATAATGGAATTAATTTTGTTATATGTATATAACATCATATTTCTAGTTATAAATCAAACCTTGTGGCCAAACCTATGGATGAGGGTCTTAGCTAGCGAGTCTAGTGCTTGAGGATGATGTAGTTTGTCTGTTCGCTATGAAATTTCTTAAACAATGAACTTCAGTTATTAGGAAATTATAAATATGATTTGCAAGAAGATTTAGGTTATTTCCATGTTTAATTTTGGATTTTTGTATTTCATTTCCAACTTAAATACGTGTTTTTTTAAATATTCTATACTGGGTTTATTTTTCTTCGTTGCGTACACACGGTTACAGTTATTTTTCCACATAATTTTATTGTCAAGTCTGATTAATAGTTACAATCACTGGTTCCAAAGGGGGACTAGACTTGATTTTCGGTTCCTCTACAATGGTCAGGTCTCAACCCTCTCTAGGAAAACCACAAACACTTAACAAATATTCCTTATAACCAAAATATTATAAGAAATATAACACATAGATTATATAAGTGGTTATTCCTTAGGAAAATTAGTAATAGTGGTTTCTTTTTCTTTATTCCCCCTGGCTTGGTCATTTCCTGTTAAATTTCTGACCTTCTTTCAAGTTAGTCATAAAAGGAGGGCTAATCTCAATTACCTCTCAGGTCCCCACTCCCATTGCCCTGTATGGCTTAGTCTGAAGGATAACATACAGTCACAAATATTAATCAATTAGTTCATTAAATATAAACAAGATACCATTGTGTACACATGAAATAATCTCTATAAATTTCATTTTGTTCACTAAATGTAAACAAAGGAGTATGGTATATGCATGAAATATTTTCCGTAACATTCCAGTGAATCCTTCACGTAGTTTTCTTATAGTTTGAAAACCTATCATATAAACATAAATGGGTAAAGTTTACATAAATCCACTATTGTGCAATTATAGGGTTTGTTTTCTTTTCACATATTCATTTACGACAATATCAAAGAATGAATAGGATTAATTAGACCAACTACTTTTACTGACATAAATTAAACAAGTATACAAATTTACTAGTAATCACTTATCTGATTCACATTCTTAGAATAATTCAATAGGACTGAGTTGATCCTCCCCACCATGGGAATAGGAATTATCTCCACTTCTAGCCCCCAAGCTTCCACTTTAGAGAAGTATTCATAGTCTCATCAAAATCCAGCAATGGACATCAGGACCGTTGTCCAATCTAATACCATCTCATTCTATGTATGTTCAAGGTTTTCCACTAGCCCAGGTCTATCTCAAGATTACCTTTAGGCAACATCTTTCCATCTTCACAGACCAAATATTTATTTTATGTGCCCTAGGACTCCATGAAATTAGAACCCATCTCTCGTGAGAGATTTCCCTTTTATTCCAGGGAGAGAGTGGCAACTATCATAATTTTCTAATAGTTGGAATTTGTTACAGGTCATCCCTCTTGAACTCCGACAAATTTTGTTCACATAACATTCATGTAAAATTAAATAATTTACAAAGTTCACTAAGATTCCCAAGCCATCTTACTCATTTTCTCATGAAATTAATAAATAAAAAAACTAACAATAATTTATGTTACCAAAGGGTGTTATGTATTCCCCCCTTGGTGTAACACCTCCTCAGTTTTTTTGATCCCATAGAACAAATCAAGATAGGCTTGTCGCATAAGATTTTCATCTTCTGAGTGGCCTCCCCTAGGATAAAGTGCATCCATTGCACCTTAACCTAGGTGACAACTCACTTCTGAAATGTTTCTTCTTTATGATCAAGGATACACAGTGGTTCTACCAAGAGTTGTCCATCTGGTTTGACCTTTCAAACCACCATTAGCTATGATTAGTTCATATATCGTCAATTCATTGGGTACATATTTTTTTTAAATTTAATTCATCACTTACCTATATGTATTATGAGTTAACAATGTGCCTAGAGTCATACACATTTTTTTTAACAGGGAAACATGGAAGACATTATGAACCTTTACATATCTTGGGAGACCAAGATACTAGGCTACCAACCCTATTCTTTTCAAAATCTAGAATGGTGCATAGTAGCACAGTGCCAATTTAGCACAACCACCCCACTGTAAGATACTTTTCCTAGGTTTAATTCGTACGAAAACATGGTCCCCCACCAACACTTTATGAGTTCTTTTCCTATTCTCATACATTTTTTGTCTATCTTGGGTAGCTTTTAAATTCTTCTGAACTTTTTTAATGCCTTTCTCCATTTCCTTGAGTATGTGAGGTCCTAACATCATCTTGTCTTCTAAACTACTCTAGTCAGCATGTGTTTTACATCTTCTTCGATATAGTACCTCATAGGGACTCATTTTTAACGATTCATGGTAATTATTATTATAGGAAAATTTGACCAAGTGGAGGTATTCTTCCCACATGTTTGGCTGTTGCATTACATGCATCCATAACATGTCTTCCAACACTTGATTCACTCATTCGGTTTCACCATCCATCTAAGGATGGTATGTGGTGCTAAACTGGATTTTTGTACCTATCCCCATAAAACGATCCTTCCAAAATGCAGATGTGAACTTCACTTCCCTGTCCGAAATCACCACATTCAACATGCCATGTAGTCACAACATTTCTCTCATAAATATGTCTGCAATTTCCACCATCTTATGGATAGATTAACATGAATAAAGTGGGCTCTTTTACTTAATTTTTCTACCACAACCATGATAGATTCATGTTGTTCTTTGTTTTTGGGTAGCCCAGTTATAAAATCTAGCGTAATCATCTCTCATTTCCATTCAAGAATAGGGAGAGGATTAAGCAAGCCTCCAAGTTGATGATGCTTACCTTTGATGCTTATCTTTTACTTGATAGCATTCCAAACATTTATCTAGATACCTAGTGATGTATTTCCTCATACCAGGCCAAAAATACTCCCTCTTGATGGCAAAGAATAATATTTTGTACCCTAGATGAGCAACATAGGGACTACAGTGATATTCATCCAAAAACATCTCACTAATAACCATTTGATTAGGAACATATATCCTTCCTTTGTAAGTCAATTGATTTTTACCATTTAAACTATATTCGGATTTCTTATGAGAGTTCTACATTTTCTTGGTTTTCTTCCATCAAAATTCATACTCTAGGTCCTTAAGAGCAACTTCTTTATGTTTTTCAACTGCATCAAATTTAATGCGATGATAACAAATTTCATAAACACACTACAAATTACTACTTAAGGCATCTACAACTTGCTTCTCCTTTCCTTTATGGTGTCTTGTATCACAATTGAACTCACTCAAAAATGTAATCCACCTGGCTTGTTGTGCATTCAAATTAATCTGTTTGAAGAAACTAGTTAAACTACTATGATCTGTCATTGATAGAAATTTCTTCCCACGTAAATAATGGCGAAACACTCTTAAAGCATGTACTAATGTAGTAAGCTCTAAATTGTAAGTTGAATACCACTGCTCATGATCCTTCAACTTCAGTTACTCATAAGCTATTACCTTTCCTTCCTATATTAAGAATCCTCCCACTCCTTCTTAACGTAGATCCATGCATACTACAAGCTCCTTCTCTAGATCAATAACTTTTAACATCGACACTGATGTCAATAAGTGTTTCAATTGTTCGAAACTACGTTTTCGTTCAACTGTCCACTTAAAAATTATCGCTTTTTTCATAATGATGTTATGGGGTAAGAAATTTTGGAAAATCCCTCAATGAAATGATGATAATACCTAGCTAATCCCATGAAATACCGAATGTCCACAACATTTCTGATTTTTTCTCGATCAACAGTAATACCTTTGAAAGATATTACATGTCCCAAATATTGTATGTTCTCTTGGAAAAAGTCACATTTATTGAATTTAACATAGAGCTGGTTTTCTCTTAAAGTTTGTAGAACTATTTACAAATGTTCCTTATGCTCCTCTACATTCTTTGAATATATCAGAATATCATGGATAAAATCAGAGTACACTTGTCTAAATAGGGGTGAAATTTTCCATTTATCAAACTCATGAAGATTGCAGGAGCATTTGTAAGCCTAAAGGGAAACAAAATGAACTCATAGTAACTGTAACGTGTTATAAATGTTGTTTTACAAATGTCCTCATCCTTAATTTTTATTTGGTGATACCCATATCGTAGGTCAATCATAGAGAAGACTGAGGCACCCTTAACTTGGTCAAACAAATCGTCTATTCTGGGCAAAGGTTACTTATTTTTCACATTTAATTTATTCAACTATCTAGAATCAACACATAATCGCAAGGTGCAATATGTTTTCTTCACAAACAACACTGGTCCTCCCCAAGGTGATACACTCAGGAAAATGTATCCCTTATCGAGTAGATCTTGTAATTGCATATTAAGTTTGGTTAACCTAGGGATTCTCATACGGTACAAGGCTTTTGACATTGGGGTTGTTGTAGGAATTATTTCTTTGGTAAGGTGAATGCTCCTTCTTGGTTGTAGTCGTAGAATCTCTTTAGGGAATACATCTACAAATTTTTGAATTATAGGTATGCTTTCCATAGATGCCATTTTGTCCTTGTGGTTGGTATAACCCACTTGTACTACAAAAATTTGACAACCTTCCTGGGGACATTTCTTCAATTGATTTGAAGTAATAGATTGAAAGTTAATATTTATTTTAATAACTTGAATTTCATGTATATTCCTTCCTTCTGTGAGGAAATTAATAATTTTATATTTACAATTTATCAAGGTCCAATGCCCCTACAACCAATCCATCCCAATGAACATGTCATAAGATCCTATATGTGACACATTTAAATCTACCTTCATTTGTTGTCCTCCCATTTCTATAGGACAACTTTCCACCTTGGTAATTACCTTCTGTTTGGCACCAGTGGCTAGTTGTACTAACCAAGAGTTTTTAAACTTAATACTTGGAAATTAACATAATGTAACTATTTTTGGATTGACATAACTAATATTTTCCCCTAGATCAATTATAATAGAGATAGGATGATTAGATATCTTACCAAAAAAATTATACCATCGCAAGCTAGTACTTTGCTTGACGATCTTATAGAGCTGCATTAATTCTTGCTAAATTTCTAGCTACATCTCCCATAGTAGAGGCTTCCTGAACACTCGCACTTGGTTCTATCGTAGCCTAGCGGGGATATTTTTTTATTAGTGCAGTTCCCCACAACCCAAACACTACATGGGTGACTTTTGTGACTGTCCTCATTCTAAATTATTTGGTACTTCTTTCTATTTTATTTCATAAGTCAATCTAGTTTTCTGCTCACTTTTTCCTGAGCATCCTCCCAATTTCTTCCTAGGTACATATTTATTACCAAGAAACTTGGTGGTTTTATTATGATTAAGAAAGCTTTTATGTCCATTTTTATCCATCCAACCTTTGTTGTTTTCTACTTTTTACCCATCTTCTGATAGAAACTAAGAGCTTTCTTAATGGTTTGATCCCTTTTCTTTGGATTATCAAACTCTAACCTCTCCTTTCTGTATGACAACAGGTTTCTTATAAAACGTTGCACCTTTTCTTTCTCTTCTTCTTTATAAGGGAAATAACATAACAGAGAGGTAAACCTGGTTTCGAACTCATCCATGGACTGCTACACCAATTTCAGATCATGAAGCTCTTTCACCTTCTCGTCGTCGAATCTTTCTATTAGAGTTTTATCCTTAAAATATTTATGGAAGATGTCCCAAGTCACTTCTTTATCGTCAATGCTACACATTGTTTTGACTTCCACCCACCATAAGGTGGCTTTACCTTGCAACTGATAAATAGCTAGCCCGACTTTTAAGTTATCATTATACTCGTAAATCTAAAAATACTTTTTCATATCAACCATCCAAGCTTCTACAACCTCTTTTGCCTCTCCATCAAACTGTGAGGGCTTTATTTTTTTAAATTCTTGCTACAATTATATCTATAACCTCTTAGCCCCCTTGTCACTTGAGCTGTTACCAAACCCTTCCTCATTATCCATTGGAGCTCTTTTACTTTTTACATGTTCTCTCTATTGCCATTGTGTCTCTTCCCTATTTCCTTATCTATACTAGGATCTGGATTCCTCTAATTTTTTCTATCTGAGATACTTTTCAAGATCCTTTCTTATTCCAACCTTAATCTCTTATTATTGTCCCTTAAATTTTCCATCTCATCTTGCAACTATTGGATGGTCTCTAACAACATAGCATTCAAATTTGTAGTTCCTTACCCTAATTGGACCCACATCTCCAGATTGGTCCGAGGTCCCACTGCGGATCCCCTAGGTGGGGTAGTTCAAACTCCCCTCCTCATTCTACTTCAAATACTCCTCACTTTATATATATGCATTATGAATACTTTGGTTATTTTCAATTTCCCACCAGGTCGAAGTGTTGCAACATGTGGCTTTGATACCACTTGTCACATACTTACAACTTAACTCATAATTTAACCAAGCATAAAAAATATATATTATCATGAATAAGATCAACCACATATATTTAAAAAGAAATTGTGTTAATATAAGCCACACATCGGTGTACCTGTTTAGATATTTCAAAGGTGTAATTCATGTTTTAATTAATTACATAGTTGATATTTACAAAGATTATAACATTCATTGTTGACCCCATTTTTCTGGTACTTCGACCATAAACCATCATTATATATATAGACCATTACATAGTGGAACATTCTTGAAGGGCTTCCAACCGCCAACTACCAGTCCATAATGGCATGGGTAGATTAGTCATAGTTGTTGATGACTTACTCCTTGATCTAACAACTGAGGTTTTCCTAGGAAGGGTTATGGTAACTAAATCCTACCATGACATCCTCCTCTCTCCATCATTTCACACTTGTAAGTTGGGCAGAGTGACTCAGTGGTTCCAAGTGGATCCAATCAAAGCTTCACTAAATTTACCTAGCCTACATAATGGTAATAACTTAACACAATATTTAGGTATTTACATTCTTTTCCAAGAAGGAGTTTACTTAAGTCCATTTAAATATTGGCTAAACTTTCCAACTCTTTCACTTTCCAGGGTTATACCATCATGACTTCAACTAGATTGCAACCCTTTGGCATTCTAGCAAGTTCAATGAACAGTTTCTCTTGACATGAGAATGACTTTAATCGTTGAACATTGATTCTCAAGGTAACACTCTTGTTGGAAGGAAGACCCATAATTGTTTGTTTACCCTAAATGTTTTTCAAGGTTTCTTATAATGTTATCAAATGAACTTGGCAGGTTGAACTTCATCGCCCAGCACGTCCTCTCACTTCACAAATTAAGTTTTCAGGCTCATCCATGAACCCAATAGAATTTTCTAGGTATATCTCCAAATAACGTAATGGTTTATGTTCTAGTACCTTCCCTTTGGCCCCCAAGACCAAGCCCCAAATTTTGTCTCTTTGTAGGTATCCACAACATATTCCTCTCAATCTCTTTCCTAGGAGAGTCTGAGAGACCATATCGTGCAGATTTTCTATTAGGTTCTTTAGTGTTTCTCTGTTTTAGGTTCAATTATGAAATATTAATGAATTAAGCAGACCCATGTGAGGGTTCTGTTTTAATTTTCAAGTTATGCAATGCTTAAAATGTTACTGAAATGGACTTAATTTTGTTATATGTATATAACGTCATGTTTCTATTTGTAAATTAAAGCTTGCAACCCAACCTCTGGATGATGGTCTCAGATAGTGAGACTTGTGCTCGAGCATGATGTATTTTTTGTTTTCGCTATGAAATTTTTGAAAGAATGAACTTCACTTATTAGGAAATTGTAAATATTATTGCCAATCAGATTTCGATTAATTCCATCTTTAATTATGGATTTTTTTATTTCATTTCCAACTTGAATACCTATCTTTTTAAATCTTCTCTATTGGGTTTCTATTTGCTGGTTACATACATAGGGTTACAAGTATTTTTCCACCTAATTTTATTGCTAAGTTTGGTTAATAGTTGCACTCCTTAGCTACAGAGTGGGAATGAAATTGGCTTCTAGTTCCTCTACCATGGCCAGGTCTCAACCTTCTCTAGGACCACCAGCAACCCTTAATAAATATTCCTTATAAGAAAAATATTAGAACAAATCTAACACAGAGATTATGTAAATGGCTATTCCTTAGGAAAAATCGTAATAATGGTTTGTTTTTCTTTGCTTCCCCTAGCCTAGTTGCTTCCTTATAAATTTCCAGCCTTTTCTCACATCAGTCATAAAAAGGGGGCTAATCTTGATTACCTCTGAGGTCCCCACTCCTATTGTTTGGTTATGGATTAGTCTCATGGATAAAATACAATCACAAATATACTCATTATCTTCATTAAATAAAAAAAAAGAACATTATGTACGCATGAAATAATTTATATAACTTTCGTTCTGTTCACTAAATATAAACAAAGGAGCAATGTATATGCATGCAATAATTTTTGTAACTTCCAATGACTCCTTCACTATTGTTTTTACAAATTGCAAATGTCATATTAACATAAAGGGGTAAAATTTACATAAATCTACTATTGCATAGTTAGAATGTTTCTTTTCTTTCCACATATTCATTTCTGACACTATAACAAAATGAATAAGATTAATTAAACCAACTAATTTTATTGAACGAATACATACAAGTATAAAAATTTACTAGTAAACACTTATCTAGTTCACAGTCTTTCAAGAATTCAACAGTGCTGAGTTGATCCTCCTGACCATGGGAAGGGTAATTACGTCCACTTCTAGCCCCCAAACTTCCACTTTAGAGAAATATGGACAGTCTCATCAAAATCCAACAATAGACATCAGGGCCACTGTCCAGTATAATACCATCTCATTCTATGTATGTTTAAGGTTTTCCACTGGCGCAAACCCAATTCAAGATTACCTCTAAGAAGCACCTTTCCAACTTCACAGACTACTTGTTTCTTTTATGTCCCCCCAGGATTCTAGGAAAGCAGAACCCCTCTCAGATATTTCTCTTTTATTCTATAGAGAGAATGACAACTATCATAATTGTCTAACACTTAGAATTGGTTACAAGTCAACCCTCCTAAACTCCAATAAAAGAAATTCACATAACATTTATGTGAAATTAAATAATTCACAAAGTCCACTAGGCTTCCCAAGCCCACTTACTCATGGTCTCATGCAATTTATAAAAACAAAAATAAATAACTAACAATAATTTATGTTACCTAGGGGTGTTACATAATAGCTATAAATTAAGATCTATTTCACAATATAAATTAAAATAATGATTCTATAACCATATTTAAATTTAATTAATAAGAAAATAAAATCTTAACACTTGCATTATATCAAGAATTTTAACCATGGATATTCGCGACAACATTACCACTTTCAGTAAACTTACAATATAACATGATTGTTAATCATGTATATTCAAAGTCACTTTACCACCTACAAAAAGGTTACAATATAACATGATTCTTAACCATACATATTCACCACTAGATTCTCATGGATGTTATTAACTTGTAAATAGGGTGTTTTATAATAGCTTAGGCCAGTACAATCGATTATCAATACCACATGCCCAAAAATCATAACTCAATTGAGCATCAAAATATTTTATTTTAATTGAAGTTTATAATGTTTTCTTAAACAAATTTAAAAGAAAAGGGTTATAAATACTTTTGAGATATAGATAAACTCTTTATTTTCATTAGTACTAAAAATATTTTGTAGATATTTTATAGAGATTAAATTAATATATATATAAATAATATTTAGATGTAAAATTTATTAATATAATAATCTTATAAGAATTAACATAATTCAGGTAACTTAAACTATTTGAAATCAAATATCTCGATATATAATATCCTCTCAAAATTTCACACTAACTTTTTTTTTTTTTTTTTCTAAGAATTTAAATTAAAGTAAATAAAAATAATATAAAAAAGTTAATTGTTAATAAATATCTCCAAGCAAAATACTTCCATAAACACGTAAATAATATTTAAACTTTACTGTAAAACCTTAAAAAAACAAACTTATGTCGAAAAAAAACACATTTTCTAAATTGCAAAATTGATAAACAAAAATCAGTTACGACTTATTTGACTATTAAAAAGCCGAAATTTTTTCAAGAAAGTCTAGCGAAATAAACATTTCCATATACAATTGTCTTTCTGGATAAGGAACTTCTATAATACTAAAGTTTCAAGGGTACACGGTTTTCCTGACATTATAAACATTAAACAAAAGGATTTGTAAACATTGCTTTGCTCTGCATGATTTACAATCGGAAGAACGCTCTGACGTACCATAGTTTTATGTGAAGTGCAGAAGTTTTATGTGTGCACTTCATTAGGAAGATAAGAGCAATAACACTGAAAAGTGAAAAGAAAATGACAACCTGAACTCAAGTGACACACATGTTTGTCCTCCCCTATAGAGGAAAAAGCGATTAAACTTATTTAGACAAATTTGTTTGAGTTTTTTAAATTTAACTTAAGCAAAGTCTGTTTTTGAATTTACACCTAGTAGCAGAGAGCTTTGTTGGCGAAGTCATGAACCATTTTAAAGAAACAGGTAGCCAGAAGAAAGGTGAACTATATATTACTCTGTCACTGAACATTTTGGAAGGTTTCCGTCAATCAGTTGGCCAATTCTGCTGTGAAGGGAAGCGCCATTGAAGTGGCCAAAATCTAAGAGCTGCAGGGTTAAAAGAGCAACATTAGAATACTTGAAGAAAAGCATTGCAGCTTGAGGGTTTACACACAATAAAATATTACCTTTGAGTGAATGCTATAAAAGACCCTATCAGTTATAGCAGTAACCGTAGCATTCACAACTTCAAGTCCAGCTTCTTCTAACTCCTTTAGAAGACTAGAGAAGTCGATCTGGTTCTCGAAAATATTTACAGTGACTTGAATACCTGGACCAAATTTGCTAACCCTTATAGTCTGAAATTTGTCCCGTACATTGGAGGATCGAAGCTCCGAAGCTTGCAGGGTTTTATAATTACAGAAGCTGTTGGAAAATGGATTAACAGTGGCCCGGAATTTTAGATCATCTCTTTTCTTTTCGAGCTCTATTAACTTGTTTTGTAAATGACGAATGTGTTTAACGGCTTCCAGCAGTTTGTCCGATAATGTGCATTTTGTCTACAAAATTTGCAAACAGAAGTAGAAAAGTTAATCACTTTTTTCCGTTCTTATATTGATATGTTTTGTTTACAAAAATGGGAAACACAGGTATAACTACTGTCCCTTTTCTTTTCTTTTTAATACTTTTAAGATATGCCTGAGATACAGATAAACCTCACCTTGTTATATTCTTGAGGGAGTAGCGATAACAGTGTTGAACAAAGAGCTTTCATCTTGATCCGCCTCTGTCTCTCCACCAGTTTGTGAAGATGCGCATTCCCAATACTTTCCTTGACGCCCTCGTTATAATGACCTCCTCCTCCCGCGGCCGCCTTCTTCGTTCGAGGGCTCCGCGTCGGTGGGAAAATAGGGTTTACAGAACTCACCAATGAAGATACCTGAGAGCTATAGGTTAGGGTTTCACCTAGATCGTCAATGTTGGCTACGAATTGCTGCGGATATTGCTCGACCGCCGGTGATGAATTGTCCTCAGCAATCTGATGAATCTGCACCGCCTGTCCTATAGAAGCTATTCCGAGCGGGCCGTAATCATGTGGCCTTTTGGTGCAGAGGTCTTCAAATATTAGTGCCACATCATCGTTATCAATACAAGGTCCGAGTTCAGCAAACTTCACTGGTTTGGTTGGTGTTTGGATCTGAACACCTTCATTAGTATCAATATTACCATAATAATGAGGAAGACACGCTGCTGCCTGAGAATACGTGGACGAACACGGTTGAAATGAATATCTATACGGATAAGTTTTGCTCCGGAAATCTTCCATTTTGAGCTCTCCTGCCTGATTAATGAAGATTATTGAGGACCAATTACCAAATGGAAAATCAGAACCATCAACTCTATAATCCAACCAGGTGTCTTGCTTGCAAGGCGGAGGGGACTGTTTTTTCCATTCAGATGTCAGGGAAAAGTAAGGTGGAATGTTGGTTACTAGGGTGGAAATGGTCTAATGGTTAGGTAAAGAGGTTTATCATATAAGATTATATATATTATAATTTGAAAATAGTTAGGTAAGAGGTTTGATCCAATAAAATTATATATATTTGGAAATAGTTAAAGGAGAAAGTTTGATAATACAAAATTATATATAATTGAAAACTGTTTTAGGTCAGAATTCTCAGTTAAAATATAGAATCAAGGAACCTGAATACAGTTTCTCCGTGACTCTGATAAGCCGCAAAAGGAAACGAGGGAGGAATGTGTTAAACGCTTAGCCGCAAAAGGAACAGAGGGAGAAATGTGCTCAAAGAATAGGCCCAGTGGAATACACAAAGAAATCACATCCCTCGCACTTGGTAACCTAGTTAATGACTGAAGTAAACTTTTATATTTGAAAAATAGATTGCGTTCCGAAGAGTAATATCGTGAGGTCCACTCATAATTGTCATTGTCATTGGTAAAGTAGATTACAGCTCTACGCCAGCTAAGAATTTTCAATTTTTGAAATTATAAAATTTAAAATAAGGTGGGGAAAATTTTATAATATATAAATATTTTTAAATATAAAATTCCATTTTAAGTCTTTGAATTTAGAATTGGGCAATCTTATATTGGAAATATCAACGTCACTATAAAAATCGTCAATGGGTAACACACTTAAAATGATCCATCATATATGCATTACTTAACTTTACACCAAAAACATTATATATGCATTACTTAACTTTACAGCCAAAACATTTTAAAAACAATACACATGTTTACTGTAAGGTGAAAACATAAGCACAAGTCGTGTATCATATGGAAATAAAAGAACCAGGAACGTTATATATGCATTACTTAACTTTACAGCCAAAACACTTCAGAAACCATACACATGTTTACTGTAGGGTGAAAACATAAGCACAAATCGTGTATAATATGGAAATAAAAGAGGTCATCATTATTTGAAGTTAAAAAAGCTAGTAAAGGATTGAGAAAATGAAAAAGTTATGGAAGATTGAGTTGTTTGTTTGTAATCTTGATTATTAGAAATTATTTGAAATTTAAAAAATTGGTGAAAGATTGAGATAATAAAAAAGTTAGTGAAAGATTGAATTATTGTTTATATTATTGATTACTTTTTGAAATACTAATTACTACTTGTTAAATCTAAAAAAGTTAAAAAATTTAGTAACAATTGAATTACTTAAAGTTAAAAGAAGTTGGTGAAAAATTGAAATAATAGAAAATTTAGTAAAAGATTGAGTTATTATTTGTACAACTAATTACCAACTAATTACTAGTTGAAACACTTATTAAGTTAGTGAAAGTTAAAAAATGTATGACACACTCATTAAACTTAAAAATGTTAGTAAAAGATGTATGCCGTCTGTCACTCATTACTCATTAAACGTAATAAAAAAAAAGGGAGGTACTCTTTTTAGAATGTGAGGTATGGTTAAGTTTTTGGTAGTTGAGGATTCAAGAATACAAAATTAAAAGAAATCTTTACTTTTAATGATTAGTTATGTATTTTTATCGTCATTTAAATATGAAATAAAATTATTAATATAGAATTATTAGATGAGAAACATAATGACAAGTGTAATATATCAATGAAAGGAATTTCAATACATTAACTAATAATAATAAAAAAGTTAGTAGTAGTGGATTCTAAAATGGATGTTATATTAGTAGAATGTAAAATGGGTAGGATGATGGTAGATGCTAAAATTGGTGGGTTCATGGTGGGTTTTAAAATGGATGGGATGGTGTTGCATGCTATAAGGGGTTAGATGTTGTTGGAATTTTATCTTTGTTGAGTGTCATATTGTGGTTCCTAAGGTTGTTCCTAAGGTTGCGGGTGGAGACATTGCATTTGTGTTTCAGAGGTAAGGGGTTAGATGTTGATTGAATTTTGTCTTTGTTCGAGTGTCCTATTGCGGTTCCTAAGGTTGCAGGTGGAGACATTTCATTTGTGTTTCCGAGGTTGGTTGCTAACATTGGCATTAGAGATATTGCTTGGATTTATGTTTGACACATTCCTTGCTCTTCTATTGTGAAAAGAGTAAGAGATCTTACCCATGTTTAGAGGAACATTCAATATAAAGCTAATTTATAGATTTTTGTGTTAAGAGAAAATATTATGACTTTTTATTAAATGTTAATCCTTTAGTTATGGCTTTCTATAAAATGAGAATACATTTAAAGGAAAACAGTGTAGATGAGTTCATGGAAGAATAAGTAGCATATTAAAATTATAATGTGTGTAAATATGAATTGTAGTGTGAAAAGTTAAAGGAAGCAACTGAAGGTTAAAAAATGCTTTAGCTGGCTTACAAGCAACTATGGAACAGTTATCGAACTGTGGTTTGTGGGGTTACACTCTTAGCACCGAGAGGGGAATCCAACGTTGTTATTTAGTGGACATAGTAACTTTAGAAGATGTAGATAATCTGTAACCTTAATCTCGAAAGTCGTAGGATAGGCAAGAGAAAAAATATATATAGTAGTTGGGGCATACCTGTTGAATGCGGTTGGGTTCAAGAGGAAGATTAAATTATCTATTTATTTTGGTAATGAAACCCAAAAGCTTCAAATTAAATATGGAACTAGCTAAGAAATTTATGCATATCCCGACTGCTTATTTCCTGGATTCATTACATAAGTATCCATTTGCTGGCAATAAGACTTATAGATTCCTTAAAAAAACATAAAATTGCAGTGCATCATTTTAGGCTTTCTTTAGAAAATAGATAGATTATACTTGTTCAAGCATCAATCCTATTGAGCGAAACCCTCATCCAGAAGTTGGGTCACAAGGTTCACACACACACACAAACATATATAACTAGAAAATAGTGACAGTGTAAGGACAATATAATAAATTTAACAAATTTGAATCACCACAGTGACAATCTAAGGAATGTAGAGAGGCCAAAAGAGAAGTTGGAACCCTCACAGGTCTACATAATTCGCTAACACATCTGTGATAACCCTTAAGGAAGAAGAATAAAAAGTAAAGTGAAAGAATTGTTGGCATTATGATACAGGTGTTGTCCTTGATGGAAACTCACTGAGATAGAAGATAACAGTACGACAGGTTAGCAGCAAAGAATTATAGATTAGACTACATAGAATGAAGAAAGAAAGGTATACGTAGGTTCACCTTGACCAAGCTGCATATACATGTAGGTTCATTGACCACAAGTAGCATATACATACACACGCACTTTCACAGAAGGAAGAGCGCGTATACCTTGGAAAACTAAGTTTTTGGTCTGAGGTATTTGGTCCATGGTATTTTGATCCATGGTATTGGTCCAAGGAATCTAGATCGAGGTATTGACCCTAGTTATTTGGTCCAAGGTATTGGTCCTAGGTGGCTTTGGTCCATGATATTAAGAAAGGCCTAAAACTATAAAAGGAGGAGAAGATCATTAGGCCAAGTGTTCAAGTATCGAATATCTGATGAAGTGTGAGATCTAGTATGTAGGTTATTGGCTTATGATGTTGTGCTTGATCTGAACCAAGGATGAATCTTAGCGGTTGATGAATAATAAGATCTAATGATGGATTGGGATCTTAAGGCTTGAGATGAATTATCATTATGTGGTTTTATCATGTATAGTCTAGATTTGAATACTAACGCATGTGTTATTCTGTAAATATTATGATCTAGGTATCACTGAAGTTTGGAATAGCTACAAAATTATGAATTAATATTTGCAGATGTATACGCTGGCTGGCTTTGAGAAAAGCACGTATACATGCAGGTTCGACACATGGAAGTAGCGTATACCTTATAAAATATGTTTCAGTTGTTTTCGTTTGCTATTGTAGAGTTCTCGACTCTGCTTACTGTATTCTGGTGATAGTATTATGAATGATCAGATTGACTGTGATTTAGCGATGGGTTGTCAGAGAAATTGATTGATTTGGCTATGGTTGATTCAGAAAGTGATGATTGAGTCTCAGTGATTGGTTGATGTAGATGTATTTGATGATTAAATTGTAGTTATGATGTTGTTCATGGATCCAGTCTGAGAATTTATGAAACATGGTCCTTAGAGGAAGAAAGAAGGTTGTAGCCTTCT
>APFE031672905.1:15038-63774 GCA_000404065.3 Pinus taeda | reverse complement strand
TCTAGATATACAAATATCTTCTCAAAATTCACACTAACTTTTTTTATTTCTAAAGATTTAAATTAAAGTAAATGAAAAATAATATAAAAAAGTTAATTGTTAATAAATATCTTCGAGCAAAATACTTCCATAAACACGTAAATAATATTTAAACTTTACTGTAAAAACTTAAAAAAACAAACTTATGTCCCAAAAAAACACATTTTCTAAATTGCAAAATTGATAAACAAAAATCAGTTACAACTTATTTGACTATTAAAAAGCGGATTTTTTTTCAAGAAAGTCTAGGGAAATAAACATTTGCATATACAATTGTCTTTCCGGGTAAGGAACTTATATAATACTAAAGTTTCAATGGTACACGGTTTTCCTGACATTATAAACATTAAACAAAAGGATATGTAAACATTGCTTTGCTCTGCATGATTTACAATGGGAACAACGCTCTGACATACCATAGTTTTATGTGAAGTGCAGAAGTTTTATGTGTGCACTTCATTGGGAAGATAAGAGCAATAACACTGAAAAGTAAAAAGAAAATGACAACCTGAACTCAAGTGACACTTAGTTAGACAAATTTGTTTGAGTTTTTTTAATTTAACTTAAGTAAAGTCTGTTTTTGAATTTACACCTAGTAGCAGAAAGCTTTGTTGGCGAAGTCAGGAACCATTTTAAAGAAATTGGTAGCCAGAAGAAAGGTGAACTATATATTACTCTTTCACTGAACATTTTGGAAGGTTTCCGTCGATCAGTTGGCCAATTCTGCTGTGAAGGGAAGCGCCATTGAAGTGGCCAAAATCTAAGAGCTGCAGGGTTAAAATAGAAACATTAGAATACTTGAAGAAAAGCATTGCAGCTTGAGGGTTTACACACAATAAAATATTACCTTTGAGTGAATGCTATAAAAGACCCTATCAGTTATAGCAGTAACCGTAGCATTCACAACTTCAAGTCCAGCTTCTTCTAACTCCTTTAGAAGACTGGAGAAGTCGATCTGGTTCTCGAAAATATTTACAGTGACTTGAATACCTGGACCAAATTTGCTAACCCTTACAGTCTGAAATTTGTCCCGTACATTGGAGGATCGAAGCTCCGAAGCTTGCAGGGTTTTATAATTACAGAAGCTGTTGGAAAATGGGTTAACAGTGGCCCGGAATTTTAGATCATCTCTTTTCTTTTCGAGCTCTATTAACTTGTTTTGTAAATGACGAATGTGTTTAACGGCTTCCAGCAGTTTGTCCGATAATGTGCATTTTGTCTACAAAATTTGCAAACAGAAGTAGAAAAATTACCCACTCTTTTCCATTCTTAACGCTTATATTGATATGTTTTGTCTACAAAAATGGGAAACACAGATATAACTACTGTCCCTTTTCTTTTCTTTTTAATAATTCTAGGATATGCCTGAGATACAGATAAACCTCACCTTGTTATATTCTTGAGGGAGTAGCGATAACAGTGTTGAACAAAGAGCTTTCATCTTGATCCGCCTCTGCCTTTCCACCAGTTTGTGAAGATGCGCATTCCCGATACTTTCCTTGACGCCCTCGTTATAATGACCTCCTCCTCCCGCGGCCGCTTTCTTCGTTCGAGGGCTCCGCGTCGGTGGGAAAATAGGGTTTACAGAACTCACCAATGAAGATAGCTGCGAGCTACAGGTTAGGGTTTCAACTAGATCGTCAATGTTGGCTACGAATTGCTGCGGATATTGGTCGACCGCCGGTGATGAATTGTCCTCAGCAATCTGATGAATCTGCACCGCCGGTCCTGTAGAAGCTATTCCGAGAGGGCCGTAATCATGTGGCCTTTTGGTGCAGAGGTTTTCAAATATTGGTGCCACAACATCGTCATCAATACAAGGTCCGGGTTCAGCAAACTTCACTGGTTTGGTTGGTGTTTGGATCTGAACACCTTCATTAGTATCAATATTACCATAATAATGAGGAAGACACGCTGCTGCCTGAGAATACGAGGACGAATAAGGTTGAAATGAATATCTATACGGATAAGTTTTGCTCCGGAAATCTTCCATTTTGAACTCTCCTGCGTGATTAATGAAGATTAGCGAGGACCAATCACCAAATGGAAAATCAGAACCATGAACTCTCTAATCCAACCAGGTGTCTTGCTTTCAGGGCGGAGGGGACTGTTTTTTCCATTCAGATGTCAGAGAAAAGTAAGGTGGAATGATGGTTACGAGGGTGGAAATGGTCTAATGGTTAGGTAAAGAGGTCTGATCAGATAAGATTATATATATTTATATTTTATATTTATATTTATATTTGAAAATAGTTAGGTGAGAGGTTTGATCCAATAAAATTATATATATTTGGAAATAGTTAAAGGAGAAAGTTTGATAATACAAAATTATATATAATTGAAAACTGTTTTAGGTCAGAATTCTCAGTTAAAATATAGAATCAAGGAACCTGAATACAGTTTCTCCGTGACTCTGATAAGCCGCAAAAGGAAACGAGGGAGGAATGTGTTAAACGCTTAGCCGCAAAAGGAACAGAGGGAGAAATGTGCTCAAAGAATAGGCCCAGTGGAATACACAAAGAAATCACATCCCTCGCACTTGGTAACCTAGTTAATGACTGAAGTAAACTTTTATATTTGAAAAATAGATTGCGTTCCGAAGAGTAATATCGTGAGGTCCACTCATAATTGTCGTAAAGTAGATTACAGCTCTACGCCATCTAGAATTTTCAATTTTTGAAATTATAAAACTTTTAAAATAAGGTGGGGAAAATTTTATAATATATAAATATTTTTAAATATAAAATTCCATTTTAAGTCTTTGAATTTAGAATTGGGCAATCTTATATTGGAAATATCAACGTCACTATAAAAATCGTCAATGGGTAACACACTTAAAATGATCCATCATATATGCATTACTTAACTTTACACCAAAAACATTATATATGCATTACTTAACTTTACAGCCAAAACATTTTAAAAACAATACACATGTTTACTGTAAGGTGAAAACATAAGCACAAGTCGTGTATCATATGGAAATAAAAGAACCAGGAACGTTATATATGCATTACTTAACTTTACAGCCAAAACACTTCAGAAACCATACACATGTTTACTGTAGGGTGAAAACATAAGCACAAATCGTGTATAATATGGAAATAAAAGAGGTCATCATTATTTGAAGTTAAAAAAGCTAGTAAAGGATTGAGAAAATGAAAAAGTTATGGAAGATTGAGTTGTTTGTTTGTAATCTTGATTATTAGAAATTATTTGAAATTTAAAAAATTGGTGAAAGATTGAGATAATAAAAAAGTTAGTGAAAGATTGAATTATTGTTTATATTATTGATTACTTTTTGAAATACTAATTACTACTTGTTAAATCTAAAAAAGTTAAAAAATTTAGTAACAATTGAATTACTTAAAGTTAAAAGAAGTTGGTGAAAAATTGAAATAATAGAAAATTTAGTAAAAGATTGAGTTATTATTTGTACAACTAATTACCAACTAATTACTAGTTGAAACACTTATTAAGTTAGTGAAAGTTAAAAAATGTATGACACACTCATTAAACTTAAAAATGTTAGTAAAAGATGTATGCCGTCTGTCACTCATTACTCATTAAACGTAATAAAATAAAAAAAAAAAAGAGAGAGAGAAAGGGAGGTACTCTTTTTAGAATGTGAGGTATGGTTAAGTTTTTGGTAGTTGAGGATTCAAGAATACAAAATTAAAAGAAATCTTTACTTTTAATGATTAGTTATGTATTTTTATCGTCATTTAAATATGAAATAAAATTATTAATATAGAATTATTAGATGAGAAACATAATGACAAGTGTAATATATCAATGAAAGGAATTTCAATACATTAACTAATAATAATAAAAAAGTTAGTAGTAGTGGATTCTAAAATGGATGTTATATTAGTAGAATGTAAAATGGGTAGGATGATGGTAGATGCTAAAATTGGTGGGTTCATGGTGGGTTTTAAAATGGATGGGATGGTGTTGCATGCTATAAGGGGTTAGATGTTGTTGGAATTTTATCTTTGTTGAGTGTCATATTGTGGTTCCTAAGGTTGTTCCTAAGGTTGCGGGTGGAGACATTGCATTTGTGTTTCAGAGGTAAGGGGTTAGATGTTGATTGAATTTTGTCTTTGTTCGAGTGTCCTATTGCGGTTCCTAAGGTTGCAGGTGGAGACATTTCATTTGTGTTTCCGAGGTTGGTTGCTAACATTGGCATTAGAGATATTGCTTGGATTTATGTTTGACACATTCCTTGCTCTTCTATTGTGAAAAGAGTAAGAGATCTTACCCATGTTTAGAGGAACATTCAATATAAAGCTAATTTATAGATTTTTGTGTTAAGAGAAAATATTATGACTTTTTATTAAATGTTAATCCTTTAGTTATGGCTTTCTATAAAATGAGAATACATTTAAAGGAAAACAGTGTAGATGAGTTCATGGAAGAATAAGTAGCATATTAAAATTATAATGTGTGTAAATATGAATTGTAGTGTGAAAAGTTAAAGGAAGCAACTGAAGGTTAAAAAATGCTTTAGCTGGCTTACAAGCAACTATGGAACAGTTATCGAACTGTGGTTTGTGGGGTTACACTCTTAGCACCGAGAGGGGAATCCAACGTTGTTATTTAGTGGACATAGTAACTTTAGAAGATGTAGATAATCTGTAACCTTAATCTCGAAAGTCGTAGGATAGGCAAGAGAAAAAATATATATAGTAGTTGGGGCATACCTGTTGAATGCGGTTGGGTTCAAGAGGAAGATTAAATTATCTATTTATTTTGGTAATGAAACCCAAAAGCTTCAAATTAAATATGGAACTAGCTAAGAAATTTATGCATATCCCGACTGCTTATTTCCTGGATTCATTACATAAGTATCCATTTGCTGGCAATAAGACTTATAGATTCCTTAAAAAAACATAAAATTGCAGTGCATCATTTTAGGCTTTCTTTAGAAAATAGATAGATTATACTTGTTCAAGCATCAATCCTATTGAGCGAAACCCTCATCCAGAAGTTGGGTCACAAGGTTCACACACACACACAAACATATATAACTAGAAAATAGTGACAGTGTAAGGACAATATAATAAATTTAACAAATTTGAATCACCACAGTGACAATCTAAGGAATGTAGAGAGGCCAAAAGAGAAGTTGGAACCCTCACAGGTCTACATAATTCGCTAACACATCTGTGATAACCCTTAAGGAAGAAGAATAAAAAGTAAAGTGAAAGAATTGTTGGCATTATGATACAGGTGTTGTCCTTGATGGAAACTCACTGAGATAGAAGATAACAGTACGACAGGTTAGCAGCAAAGAATTATAGATTAGACTACATAGAATGAAGAAAGAAAGGTATACGTAGGTTCACCTTGACCAAGCTGCATATACATGTAGGTTCATTGACCACAAGTAGCATATACATACACACGCACTTTCACAGAAGGAAGAGCGCGTATACCTTGGAAAACTAAGTTTTTGGTCTGAGGTATTTGGTCCATGGTATTTTGATCCATGGTATTGGTCCAAGGAATCTAGATCGAGGTATTGACCCTAGTTATTTGGTCCAAGGTATTGGTCCTAGGTGGCTTTGGTCCATGATATTAAGAAAGGCCTAAAACTATAAAAGGAGGAGAAGATCATTAGGCCAAGTGTTCAAGTATCGAATATCTGATGAAGTGTGAGATCTAGTATGTAGGTTATTGGCTTATGATGTTGTGCTTGATCTGAACCAAGGATGAATCTTAGCGGTTGATGAATAATAAGATCTAATGATGGATTGGGATCTTAAGGCTTGAGATGAATTATCATTATGTGGTTTTATCATGTATAGTCTAGATTTGAATACTAACGCATGTGTTATTCTGTAAATATTATGATCTAGGTATCACTGAAGTTTGGAATAGCTACAAAATTATGAATTAATATTTGCAGATGTATACGCTGGCTGGCTTTGAGAAAAGCACGTATACATGCAGGTTCGACACATGGAAGTAGCGTATACCTTATAAAATATGTTTCAGTTGTTTTCGTTTGCTATTGTAGAGTTCTCGACTCTGCTTACTGTATTCTGGTGATAGTATTATGAATGATCAGATTGACTGTGATTTAGCGATGGGTTGTCAGAGAAATTGATTGATTTGGCTATGGTTGATTCAGAAAGTGATGATTGAGTCTCAGTGATTGGTTGATGTAGATGTATTTGATGATTAAATTGTAGTTATGATGTTGTTCATGGATCCAGTCTGAGAATTTATGAAACATGGTCCTTAGAGGAAGAAAGAAGGTTGTAGCCTTCTATAGGTCGTTGCCTACGTACTAGTAAACATATCGGCTAGTACAAGAGTTAGGGGGTTGTACCTCCCTTCTAGTAGAAGTTATAGAATGAGAGAAGGTTGTAACCTTCTACAGGCAGGAGCTTGCATACTAGGATAAGTCTACACCAGTACAAGATTTTAAATAGATTTTCTTATTACTAAAAGAAGATAGAGACAATAGCAGCAGGTGGTTTTCACTTACATTGGGTTTCCACCTTATATCTTGGTGTTCATGTGTGTTTCCTATATGTGATGCTTTATTCTGCTTTTACAACATTGTCTAATAAATCTATGATATACTGGTTACATTTCAATGCATGATAAATTGGGTAAATCAAAAGTTCTTTGCATATACATTGGTTGCTTTAAGTACAGTCGTGTATACACGCCAGTTCACTTAGCTGAAGTAGCGTATACAAATCTATTTAAGAAATTAAATTATTGATCTGATAATACTGATTCACCCCCCTCTCAGTATTATTTCCAAAAAAAAATTATAGGATATAGTCCCCAAGACTCTGTCGAGAAAGAGTTACAACAAGGAGTATGTTGTGGGAACCTACAAGAGATAAAAAAATTGGGGCTTAACCTTAGAAGTTGTAGGAGAGGCAGCAAACAAAACCTAGTAAGTAGTTGGGGCATACCTATTGAAGGCATCTAGGTTCAAGATCTCGTACAAAGGTTGGTTCACAAGGTTTAGACACACACACACACACACATAAATAGAAAATACTGACAATCTAAGAATTGTAGAATAAATTTAATAAATTTAAATCACCTTTGTCGTCAAATTAAAAATCAAGCCATCAACAACTAAGGTTAATCCACTTGGACTAATGGAGACTAGCAATTGTCAATTGGAAGTTCTTCTAGAATGCACAACAATATAAAAACATCTTGATACCAACAGGTTAAGGATGGATTAGCGGCAACCAAAGTCATTTTCAGAAGTTAAGTATTACATTAAAAATGATGGTAAATCAAAGGTGCCTTAATTAATTCATGTGGAATTCCCTGAGAATTTAATAAAATATATGTATAGCCATTGTGGAGTTATTCAATTAAGATTTTCACCTTTAAAAAAATTGAACGGGTATTGTTAATATGTCAGTTATTTATGTTAAGAGGATGAGGTCCTATTGTTGATGTTAAGGTTGTACGGTAGGTTTTAAACCCATGTGTCATTCAAGATTTTATGATTTTCTAATTTGAACTTTTATTAACATTAACCTAAAACTTGATATGCGTAGAGACTTATAGGTTCAAACACACACATACACATATATAAAACTAGAAAACAATGATACTCTAAGCACTATAGAATAAATTTAAAAATTTAAATCACCTCTACGGTCAGATTAAAAATCAAGCCATCAATGGCTAAGGTTAATCCACTTGAGTTGATGAAGACTGGAATTTTCCGGTTAGAAGCTCTTCTAGAATGTTCCAACAAGTATAAAACCATCTTGATATCGACGCATTAATGAAGAAGTAGTGGCAACCAAGGTCAATTGCATAACCTAAATATTACATTATCAATTATGGTAAATCAAAGGTGCCTTAATTAAATTATGCAGAGTGCCCTGAGAATTTAATAAACTATATGTATAGACATTATGGAGTTAATTAATAATGGTTTTCACCGTAAAAACATTTGAACACGTATTAGTAATGTGTCATTTATCTATTTAAGAGGGTGAGGCCCCGTTGTTGATGTTACGATTGTATGCTAGCTTGTAAAGCCATGTAGCATTTAAAATTTTATGATTTTTTAATTTGAAGTTTTATTAACATTAACCTTGAGCTTTGAGCTTGATATGTGTAGAGATTGATAGGTTCTCACACACACAAAGATATATATAACTAGAAAATAGTTACACTATAACTAGTGTAGAATAAATTTAATAAATTTAAATTACCATAGTGACAATCTAAGCATGGTAGATACACCAAAAGAAATGTTGGAACCCTCACGGGTCTATGCAATTTTCTAACACATATGATCTAACCTTTAAACGAAGAACAATAAAAACCCAAGTGAAGAACCTACAGGATATAATCCCTGAGACTCTACTAGGAAAGAGTTACAAGAAGGAATTCTTTGTGGGAACTTGCAAGAGATAAAAAATTGGGGCTTCATCTTGGAATCCATATGATAGGTAGTAGACAAAAACTAATAAGTAGTTGGGGCATACTTGTTGAACAAGGTTGGGTTCAATAACTTGTTCAGCTGTTGGGCCATAAGTTTTACACACACACAAACACACACATATAACTAGAAAAAAGTGGTAGTCTAAGGATAGTTGAAAAAAATTAATAAATTTAAATCACCTATATGGTTGGATTAGAAATTGAGTGAAGAACGGCTAAGGTTAATCCACTTGGACTAATGGATATTTGAAGTTTTTGGCTGGAAGCTCTTTTGGAATGTTCTAAGAGGTATGAAACCATCTTGATACTCAAGGGTTAAGGATGGAGTATGAGAAACCAAGGTTAATTGTAGAACTTAAATATTACATTAACAACAATTGTAAATCCAAGGTTGTGGAGTGACCTGACAATTTAATAAACTATATGTATAGTTGTTTCGGATTTAATTAATTATTATTGTGACCATAAAAACATTTGAACGATTATTAATAATGTGTCATTTATTTATGTTAGGAGGGTGAGGCCATGTTGTTGATGTTGGGATGTATTGTAGCTTGTAAAGCCATGTGGCATTTAAAATTTTATGATTTTTTTTAATTTGAAGTTTTATTAACATAACCTAGGCATTTATATGCCTAGACACTAACAATTTTGAAAATCAACTTTATATTACATACAAACAAACCCTAACATAATTACTATTTCAATCAGTAATTTTTTTTAATTAAAATGAGATATTAACATTAATCTAGAGCATCTCAAAACTAGATATTTATTTTTGTAATGTAACCTAGAAGCTCAAAATTAAATATGGAACTAGCTAAGAAATTTATGCATAACTCAACTGCCTATTTCCTAGATTCATTTCATAAGTCTCTATTTAATGGAGATAAGATTTACAAATTCTTAAAACTAAAAGAATTGCAATTCATCATTTTATGCTTTCTTTAGGAAATTGGTAAATTACACATGTTATCAATCTTGTTGACTGAAACCCTCATCCATAGGCTGGGTTGTAAGGTTCAAACACACACACACAAACACAAACACATACACACACACATAACCATAAAATAGTGACAGTCTAAGGACTGTAGAATAAATTTAATAATTTAAATCACCATGGTGACAGTCTAAGGACTGTAGAGAGACCAAAAACAAAGCTGGAACCCTCATGGGTCTGCAAAAATGACTAACACATCTTAGCTAACCCTTAAACGAAGAAAAATAAAAACCCAAGTGAAAAATCGATAAGATATAGTCCCTCAGATGCTACTGGGAAACAATTACAGTAAGGAATTCATTGTGGGAACTTTAAGAGATAAAAAATTGGGGCTTGGTCACAAAGCCATAAGATATGCACTAGAAAAAATCTAGTAAGTAGTTGGGGCATACCTATTGAACACACTTGGTTTGAAGAGGAATCTTAAAAGCTCCTCTCGTGGAATTGGAAGGACCTCGTGAGTAAAAGGGTTCACATTAGAATTAGCATTGAGAAGTATTTAGGATAACCAAACGAACATGGGATTCCTTGAAATGGACCTGTTACCTTTGAAAGCAATGTTCAACGAGTAAGTGCATCCTTGTACTAATAAAATTTCCCTATGAACTCGTTCAGAGCACCATAAGTTTCAAGCCTAGTAAGAACCACAACAATGTAACCCTGCATGGTAAAGAACTGCAAAAATTTAGCTAGTATTTCAATGAATTTAAGTAACGGTAAAGACTTTATAAACCGAAGAATGTACCAATGAATACCTTTGCAGAAGTTGGGTGAAACATTCTGGTCATTTGGTTGAATTTTTCGTGCAGCCGCAGATTCACCTTCCAAAACATGCAGGAGTGGAATGGTACTGAAAGGAGGAAGTCAACATAGAGGTTGGTTAACCTAACCCTATTTGATTAAACCTATGCCATCAAATTAGAATGGACCTTTTAACTTCAAAAGTCATGTTCAATGAGAAAGTGTGATCTTGTATTGAGAAACATCCCCAGTGAATTTGGCCAAAGTGCCATAAGTTTTAAGCATATTGAAAACCCCAATAGTGTAACCTTGCATTGTAAAGAACTGTAGAAATTTAGCCAATATTACAATGGATTTAAGTAACGGTAAAAAATATATGAGCTAAAGAATGTACTCGTGAATACCTGTGCAGAACCTAGGTGAAACATTGTGGTCATTTGGTTAAATTTCACCATCATCCGCAAAGTCGCTTTGCGGAATTGCAGGTGTGGAATGCCATTGAAAGGAGGTGGTCGGGGTAAGGGTTGATTACCCTAACCCTATCCAGGTAAACCTCCATCATCAAATTAGAAATCACACCGTGAACGACTAAGGCTAATCCACTTGGGTTGATGGATACTGGAAGTTTTCAGTTGGAAAATCTTTTGGAATTTTCCAACAAGTTAAGGACAGAGTACCAACAACTCGAGTGAATTGTAGAACTTAAATGTTACATTAACAACACTAGTAAATCAAAGGTTTATTAATTAAACCATGTGGAATGCCCTAAGAATATAATAAACTATATGTATAGTATTGTGGAGTTCATTAATTATTATATTCACCATAAATACATTTGAACAAGTATTGTTAATGTGATATGTTTACCATAAAAACATTTGAACAAGTATTATTAAAGGAAAAATGTGGAGATGTACCTTGCATTGTTTCTCTCTGGTGCACACGTGACCAGAACAAGATTTAGTTACTTTTTACATATAACACATAAAGACTAAGTAATTGTATTTTTGTTCAGTGTAATAGTAACATGATTTTGAGATTCCAATCACTAAAACATGATCAAATATTGCTAAAGATGCCTTGCATATAAATGAGTATTACGGTCATATCAAACAAGAACCACCTGTTTAAATATAGTAATATGTGAAATTAACTTTCGATATGCATGATGAACTGATTAGGTATATCACCATATTTGTTTGTAAAATCATTGATTAATACCCTTGGTAAGTTGAGAGCCATAACACATTGTTTCCACTTGAATATTTCATGAATATATATATTTTTAGTTACCCAAGGAAACATCACACATCCCACTTGGGTTTTCCCTATTTGACCATGAAATACATTATAATTCTTTGGGTTTCTGTGGCACAGATCTCTACATGCGTCTGTTGTACAACAACTTGTTTGATGTCATTGTGGATTTTCGTGGCCTATGTAGTGGCCTCCCTTGGATTCCATGGCATGCTAATTTTTGTCATGGAAATTGACATGAATCTAATCTTTTTAATTTATTAAAAGCGATGGACCATTTTGCTCAATAAAAGTTTCTTATATATAAATGAATGTATTTATGGTGTTGGACCTGCCAATATGTCAAGGGGATCTCCCCGGTAAGAATTCCCAATTGCACCTCAAACCGTTTGGTGTAGGAGTCCTAACAGTGGGTTGCATGGTAATGCCTTGGACGTGACTTTGCACAGAGGCAAGTATGATAACTTTGTTGGTAGCAAGGGTGTGACCACTTCAGTGAGTCAAAGAAGGTGCATGAGAGGTTCTAACACATATGGGTTGAGATGAGTGTGCCCCTTGGCAACCTGTAATAGTACTCGGATGGGAAGGGAACACACGAGGGAAGATACATCACAAGCTGGAAAGAAAGTTAGCTAGAAATCCAAAGTGGTGGTTAAACCAACAACACATTTCAAAAAGATTGATACATACTCATACAGAATAGTCCATACATGCATGCATAGGAAAGAAAATACATATGCCATTTAGAGGAAACAAGATAGATGGAATACAGTACAACATATGCATGAAACATGTTGGCTCTTATTATATAAAGAAGTGCAAGTTATAGTCATACAATACATGCATGTCTAACCACTCGAACCAATAGTGGAACGTTACTACCACATCCGCTTGCTCCTCCAAAGAGATGTACTAGCTCCGTGCAGTGGATACTATCTAAGCTCTCTCCAATATAGTCTTATCACAAGCGTGGCTAACCAATAGCCTTTGCAATGAGTTATGAGGATATATTTATAGAAAAGGGTGGGGTGACCCTTGACATTCCCCTTTGTGATAGTTCATCTACCCTCGTGGCTCTTCATCTACTCGATGACTGTTACACTCAACTATTGACACTTGAACTTCAACTTGACATGACGTTACATTACAATGCAAATGTGCTCATGTGAGATGAAATGGCTTGAGCAAGCCATGCAAGACATCACTAACACTCTGTCTGTTGTGGTGAGACCAAATATTTGACATTCTTGTGATGGTGAAGGTGGTGATTTGATGCCAAGCTTGGTCATTCATGATGGTGTGTATGCACCCGATGGTAAAATCTTGTTGAATTGAACTCTTGCCTCGGTTGCATCTAGGTGCATTGGTGTGGCTCCTTCATCCAACTCGTTTGCTAGCATGGGCATGGTCTTCTTCGATGTAGCTAAACCAACAACACACTCATGTGTAGTGTCCATGCTGATCTTCAAGTGTGTGTTGGTGGTCATGCACATCAACTTTCTAAGGTACATGTTCAACTCGAGTTGGACTTGCTTCTTGTCTTCGCCTTGGTTAGTCTATTGAATGTGTTGGATCGCACGCATGCGCACAATGAAATCGATGTTGTTGAATCTCTTGAATGTGATCAACAACACTGCTCACCATGTTTGCTCCATGCCAATTGCCAGGATGGATCTATAACTTGTACAGGCATAGTTTCATCCGTGAGTGCATGTTACGCCCCCTATTGTTCCTGTTACTCCTGTAACTCATTCATCTGTTTGTGTAGCTTCATGTTTTTCCTTAAGTTACTACTTCAACACAAGAAACTCCTACTTTCTTACATTTTCTGTCTTCATGTGATCTTAATGTCATGCCGTCACCTCATAGTGTCAGTCTCCAAAGTTGATTTCATCATCTCGTGGATTTGCTTGAGCTCGTAACTTTGTTCTCCCTCTATGCTGTCAACAAATTTTCTCTTGCATTCGTTGTATTCAGTATACTACCTTCAGCTGCTCTTCATGATGTTACTCACCGTCAAGTTGATTCTGTCATATCTTGATGTCCTTATCTACAAACAACTTGATGTCTTCATGGGTAGGCAAGTCCATAGACAATTGATCGACTACATCCTGAAGTGTGCTCTGAATGGTGTTTTCGACTCTTCTCTCTTGGAAACCATTGTACCCAAACTGCTGAGAGGCAGATGAAAACCTGCAATACCTAGAGACATGGAACCACTCAGGGGAAGCAATTTTTCAGTCGAAAACAAAAAATAACTTGAGAGTTGACTTGCAACATACCTATGTGACTGATCATGAAGGTTATGCAATTTCAACTGGGAGGTTGGGAAACTGACTCCCAAGACTACACGAGGCACAACATGGGCTACTGGGAGACTGACTAACTGCTAGAACTCTGCAATGCATAATCCATTTTGGCTGATGACTCCTGGAATTGTGCAATGCATAATCTTAGCTAGCAATGGTTGTAGGCTTAGTGACTACATTGTGCAATTTCCTAGGCCAACAATCACTATCCCTCAGAAATGCACAAAACAGTCCTGGAGGAGAGTGCTTGGGTAGAAATGCACATTTCCGGAGAGGAAGATAGAGCCTTCCTTCCCTAGATTGCATAATGTTGTCTCAGTGAAGGCAGAGTTTGGGCCAAGGTTGACCAGATTCACTAACAAGGAACAAAAATCAAATATGTAGTGAATGCATGATGACACTAAGTGAAAGTAGACCTGATTGATCATGCATGAAAACATTGAATGAAATATTCAGTAAACATATCAACATGCATGTTAGTGAAGCAAGTCGCTGAATTGGTGACCTTTCGTCAAAAACAGTTTCATGCATGTGACAATAGTGAGATAGAAAATAAATAAATAAAACAGTGCTAGGGAAAGCTACTATGCATGTAAACGATAGCAAGTGTTCAAATAAATAAAGAAAATAGAACTCACACAAGCAAATATACAAAAAGTGACAGAAATGCAACACAAGTCATGGAAGGCATGCTTATGCCAAAACAGTTGAGTTGAATGTGCCAACAACTCATAGAAGTGATGTGGGATGTCAGAGCTATAAGGTCAATGTGAGGAATGATCTTTGCAATGTTCGGTTGATAAGTTTTTATAACATCAAATTTCTGATGTGCATGGCACAGATCTATGGAAAGTGACACTTTATGGGAAGTTTTTGAAGTGATCCTTTTATGTAACCTCCAATTGCCAAAAGTAGATCCCTAAATCAAGCGATGCGTTTGCATTCTTCTTTGGGAGAAGAAGCCCATGTATGCAAGTCTATTTTGCTTGATCCAAGAAGGAACCAGTCAACCTAGCTGCACAAGTAAGAGGCTACTCAACTGCTGGAATAAAATGCACATTTCTTGCTAGGAGCTAGCCTAGCTTCCCAAGAGGTTTGTGCAATTTCTTGCCAGACCAGCTGACTATTGCATGGATTTGTGAAAATTCTAGCCTGAGCTACCCTACTAGGAAAAATTGTACAATTTCACTATAGGTGTTGACTGGCAGAATTACACAATTTTGGAGCCTAGTAGGCTGCCAAATAGGATTGTGAAATTTTTGGAGGGGAGGTTGGTTTCCCTCTAGAAATGCACAATTTCTTGGGGCAGTTTCTCAGCCTACAGATGGATCAAGTCCGAATGGTCAGCCTGTGAGGGGAGTGCATCAAGATGTGATCGACAGGCTGCCTTTGTGCAAGCAAAACACTAAATCTTGTGAACTTGATGAAGGAAGACAAGCTACTATGAAAAGGTTGTAGGGAGGCTCCAAAATGAAGCTAAGGAAAAATTTTGGAGGGTGGTTGTAGTTTCTATAACACTTGATGAACACTGGTAGAAATCTAGCTCTCTGAATAGACCTTGTTTGTGAAAATCAAGTCTAACACCTTCAAAAGTATTGTTCAATTCTCAGCTCATCTTGGTTTCACACTAGCTTGATTGTAAGATGTAATATCTACCAAGATCTTGGTCGATTGACAAACGTTCCAAGACAAGGCAACATATTTGTTTCGACCGGGATTGAGGGGTATATTGGTGCACAAGTATTATAGTCGTCAGAGTCTAAGTTTATTCTTTAGTGTTGCTCTGCTACCAGTAGGCCTAGCTAGTACCCTGATGAAGTCACATAGGAACACAGGCATGGCTGTACTACCAGCGAGCCTGGTCAGTACCCTGACAAAATTACTTGAATCACCTCTTTGCACAGGAAGCCTTTCTCTTCTTTTTCCTTATTCATTTTTCATTTTTTCAAACTTTTTTCACTTTTTTTTTCATTTTTTGTAATTGTGCATTGTACTCATTCATTTTAGAGGAAAAATAGGGATCTCGACTTATTAAGACCATAAGAGTTTGTTCTAGAAGAGAGGTAGTTTATTATACCTCTAACATGCATGCTAAGGATTTCCCCCTCACCTTACTCTACTTAACTGAGCTGACAAGGGTTAACCCAAAAACAACCGACTAGAGAAGGTGACACTAGTTAGCACACAAGTGTTGTGTTTTCACAATGGTTCACTTCAAACAATACGTATTTTCCTTCGACATATCATGGACTAAAAGTAACAAGTTATCTATACAAAGGCAATATGATAGATAACCAAGTAGTGATAGTTGTACAAGCCCTCTTGTCCTTCATCAAAATTGCTTAAAGAGTCATATGTGGTTTCATGAAAAACTAATCTACGAATGAAACAGGTGAACTAATAAACAAACAACAAAGAAAAGAAAGAGCATAAGCAAAAATGAAAGCAAAGCGAGTAAGAAAACAAGTAGGAAAACAAACAAACAAATAAAGCATGTAAGAAAACAAGCATACAAGCAAAAAAACTGGAAGAAAACACTACTCCTACTTCTACACTAACAGTAAATGGGCCTGATCATGTGAAGTGATATTTCCAATGTAGCCACCAGCACATTGGTTGACCCATGTTGGTGAAGGCTTGGTCCACGAGCAACCCAGTTGTGCGAACTAACAAACAAGAGAGATATAACAATGAAGACAACCACACTTCATGTTTTAAACTATCTGTAGGACATAAGTGAGTGAAAGTGCATGACAAGCAGTCCATGGACTTATCATAGTTTTTTGTGATAGTGCGTGCAACTTTGAAGCATAGGCACACTCTTGACTGTGACATGCAAGGAAATGAAAGAAATAAATATAAATTGCATCATTCATGAGTGCTTGCAATGTAAGATTCCTCCAATGCACGAGCAATGGGATTATGTAGTTCAAGTGGAGGAAGCATGATCTGTATGTGAGATGGATCTTCAATACACACAAACGAGTGACGAGGAGCCTTGGGTGATTGAATGGTTTTGTGATCAGAGGAGAGACTAACCCTAAGAAAGTGAGGGCCTGACATAACCATCAGCTCAAGCTGAAGTGCTTCAATAACCTTGGGTGTTCAAACTTCATCATCATATCAATCATCATAAACCGGTAGCTTCAAAAGATCAACTGCGATAGAGTTATGATCGTGATCAAATGTGGGAGTAAATGGATCACAACAACCACAATAAGAAAAATCAATGATTTCATTGACATCCTCACGATCAGATGAATCAAATAGAGGGGTAGATGAAAAGCAAACAAACCAGTCCTCTGTGTTTCTGGAAAAGAAAAATGAAATATCGAGCATATTTTCAATGAATGACTTATCCTCTCCATTGATGAATGGTGGACCAACATCCAGTCTATCTTGCAAGTGATCAACAATGGGTGGATCTATGGATGAAGACACACATGCAAAATCATGGATGGCGGGTTCACCAAAGATGTTAGGAAAGAACGAAGGGGGCTCAGACTGAAGGGAGTCATCCTTTGCCAAGTGTTGATGCTCAAGCTCCCACTCGTACTCTTCATGAATGACAATGCATCTTGGTTGTGCAACACCAACTCCGTCAATGGCTTGTTCCTCATTCACAACAACTAAAGAGTTTGAAATGGAAGAACAAAAGACAGTATCATTTGGAGAAACAACCTAGTGTGAAGAAGGAGGTCATGAAACAAAATGAATATGGGAACTTGAAAGACTCAAAACCAACATTGCACGAAAATTGAGTGAAATGATGCTAGGAGGATGGGCAAGCTGAACAAGTGAGTGAGCATGATCCTCAACATCACTTGGCAGTGGTGGAACCATTGAATGATGGGATGACAGACAATCAGTCGAGATAGCAGTGGCATCAACATGAGATTGCATAGCTCCATCATTGAATAATGTTGAATGAGGCTTAATTTTAAGCTTATTCCTAGGATGGGTAGATTTCTTAAAGTAATACTCGAACCAGTCCCAAAGATAGGAAAATTTCATCTGGCTCCTTGGAGCTTGAAACTACAAGTGACAGAAGTGCTGCCAAAAATCCATGATCGATTCATGCGGATCCTTTCATTGTTGTAACAATTTTTGGTCAAGATAGTTTGGATCCAAATGATAGAAAGTTTCTTCAATGAGATCACATAAGTGATCAAGTGAGCGCACACTATCAGCTGGTAGGCTACACAACCATCGAAGTGGAGATCCATGAAGTGTGTATGCACGCAACAAGCTGCCATGTTCGTCAGAACACCCATCTTCCTCATGATGCATGGAAAGAAAGTCATGTAAGTAATCACACCATGCCACTTTACCTTCACTATCAACGTGTAAGTGGACAAGAGACTGAAAAACTCCCTTCTGATGGTGACATTTTCATGATTTGAAAAAACATCATGGAGGGAGAAGAGTGTGAGAATCCATGAAATATATGCAAAGGTTCAAAATTGGATGAGAGGACACAACTTGTCATTTGAACCTCCCTCTAGTGCAAAAAGTGTTGATGGTGCTTGACCCGCCAACATGTCAAGGGGATCTCCCTGGTAAGAATTCCCAATTAGATGTGAAATTGTTTAGTGTAGAAGTCCCGGCAATGCGTCGTATGGTAATGCCTTGACCGTGATTTCGCATAGAGGCAAGTATGATATCTCTATTGGTAGCAAGGGTGTGACAACTACAGTGAGTCAAGGAAGGTGCATGAGAGGTTCTATCACATGTAGGTTGAGATGAGTGCACCCCTTGGCAACTTGTAATAGTACTCAAATGGGAAGGGAACACACGAGCAAAGATACATGACAAGATGGAAAGCAAGTTAGCTGGCAATCCAAAGTGATGGTTAAACCAATGACACATTTTAGAAATATTCATACATACTCATATAGAATAGTCCATACATGCATGCATAATAAAGAAAATACATATGCCATTTAGAGTAAAAAATATAGCTGGAATACAATACAACATATGCATGAAATGTGTTGACTCTTATTATAAAAACAAGTGTAAGTTCCAGTCATACAATACATCCATGTCCAACCACTAGCTCCAATTGTGGAATGTTATAGCCACACCCACCTACTCCTCGAAAGAGATGTACTAGCTCTGTGTAGTGGATACTATCCAAGCTCCCTCCAAGATAGTCTTATCGAAAGCTTGGTTAACCAAAAGCCATTACAATGAGTTATGAGGTTCTATTTATAGAAAAGGGTGTGGTGACCCTTGGCATTCCTCTTTGTGATAGTTCATCTACCCTCATGATTTTTCATCTACTCTATGATCATTACATCCAACTATTGACACTTGAACTTTTGTTTGACATGACGTTACAATATAATGCACATTTGCTCATGTCAGACGAAATGGCTTCAGCAAGCCATGCAAGACATCACTGACACTTGGTCCATTGTGGTGAGACCAACTCTTTGACATGGTTCTGATGGTTAAGGTGGTGAGTTGATGCCAAGCTTGGTCATCTGTGATGGTGTGCATGCACCCCATGGTGACATCTTGTTGAAGAAAATCCTTTCCTCCATTGCACCTGGGTGCATTGGTGTGGCTCCTTCATCTAACTCATCTTTTTGCATGCACATGATCTTCTTGGGTATGGCTAAACTGGTAACACACTCATGCATAGTGTTTATGTTGATCTTCAAGTGTGTGTTGTTGGCCATGCGCATCAACTTGTCGAAGTACATGTTCAGCTCCTGTTGGACTTGCTTCTTGTCTTCACCTTGGTGAGTGTGTTGAATGGGTTGGATCACATGTGTGCACACAATTACATGCATGTTGTTGAATCCCTTGCATGTGATCAATAACACTTCTCACCATGTCTGCTATGTGCCAGCTACTGGGATGGATCTATAACTTGAAAATTTCATCCGTGAGTGCATTTTGTGCCCCCTATTGTTCCTGTTACTTCTTTAACTCATTCGTCTCTCTGTGTAACTTCGTGTTCTTCCTTGACTTGTTGCTTCAGCACAAGAAAATCCTTCTTTAGTCCATTCTCTATTTTCGTGTGATTTTCATGTCACACCATCACCTCATAGCCTCAGTCTCCAAAGTTTCTTTCATCATCCATGGATATTCTTGATCTTGCAACTTTGTTCCGCCTCTGTGTTGACAACAACCTTCCTCTTCCATTCGCTAAATTCGATATGATGCCTTTAGCTGCTACTCATGTTGCTGCTCGTTGTGATTTGTTGTTGTCATATCTTGATGTCTTTGTGGGTATGAAAGTCCATAAACACTTGATCGACTACATCCCCAAGTGTTCTTTGAACAGTGTCTTCAACTCTGCTCTCTTTGAAACCATTGTACCTATACTACTGAGAGGTAGATGAAAACCTGGAAACATTCCTGTGTGACTGATGATGAACGTTGTGCAATTTTGGATGGGAGGTCGGGAGACTAACTGTCAAGACTGCACAAGGCACAGTTTGGGCTATTGGGACACTAACTGACTGCTAGAACTACACAATGTACAGTCTAGTCTGGCTGCTGACTGTTGGAATTACACAATGTGCAATCTCAATTGGCAATGGTTACAGGCTTAGTGACTACATTACACAATGTTCTGGGTCGGGAGTCACTGTCCCTCAGAAATGCACAAAATAGTACTAGAGGATAGTGCCTTAGCAAAAATGGGCATTTCTGGAGAGGAAGGAAGAGCCTTACTTCCCTGGATTGCACAATGTTGTCTCAGTGAAGGTAGAGTTCAAGCCAAGGTTGGCCAGACTCAATGACGAGAATCTAAAAGAAAATATGACAGTGAATGCATGGCAACACAAAGTGAAATTAGAAGTGATTCATTGTGCATGAAAACATTGAATGAAAGATTCAGTAAACAGATCAACATGCATGCGGGTGAAGCAAGTCGCCAAATTGATGACCTTTCATGTATGCGACAATATTGAGATAGCAACGAAAACTGAAATAATGCTAGGACAAGCTAGTATACATGTCAAGGACAACAATCATACAAAGAAATCAATCAAACATCACTCACACAAGGGTATACTCAAAAAGCGATAGAAAATTGATAGAGATGCAATGCAGGGCTTGGAAGGTGGGCTTACCCCAAAACAGCTACGCTAAATGTGGCGACAGCTGATGTGGGATGTCAGAGCTACAATATTGATGTGAGGAATGAGCCCTGCAGTGTTTGGTTGATGAGTTTTGGTAACATCAAAGTTCTGGCGTGCATGCCCCAAATCTAAGGAAAGTGACACTTGGTGGGAGGTTTTTGAATTGATCCTTGAATGCAACCTCCAACTACTAAAAGTAGATCCTTGAATCAAGGGCTACCTTTGCACGCTACCTTGGGAGAAGCGGCCCATGCATGCAAGTCTATTTTTCTCTGTCCTAGAGGGAATCGATCAACCCAACTAGACATGCAAGAGGCTATCGAACTGCTAGGAGAAAATGTGCTTTTCTGGCTGGCAGCTGGGTTGGCTACCTAGGAGATTTATGCAATTTCTCGGTACAACAGCTGACTACTACACAAATTTGCACAAATTCTAGGCATAGCATCCCTGTTGGGGAAAATTGTGAAATTTTCACTATGGGTGTTGACTAGTAGAATTGCACAATTCTGGAGCCCAATAAGTTTCCAGACAGGATTGCGTAATTTCTGGAGAGAAGGTTGGTTGCCCTATAAAAATGCACAGCTTATTGGGGAGTTGCTCAGCCTATAGCTGGATCAAGCCTGGTTGGTCAGCCTACGAGGGGAGTGCATTAGTTGTGATTGATATGCTACCTTTGTGCAAGAAAAACACTAAATCTTGTGAACTTGATGAAGGAAGACAAGTTGCTGTGAAGATTTCGTAGGGAGGCTCCAAAACGAAGCTAAGGCAAAATTTTGGAGGGTGGTTTTAGCTGCTACAATAGAATGCTATAAATAATAATGAGGAACTTATTATAATTGGAATAATGTGGACACAAAGGAAATTATTAGATTTGGAATAATCTAAAATCGCTACGAAATTGATCGGTGGGAAGCCACTTGGGATGAATCTAAGTTTTTAGTAGGTAGCAAGAATTTAAAATTTTATCATTTTTAAATTGACTTTTTACGAATTTTAAATTTTAGTGCCTAATTTTGTTAAAATTCTAAATGTTAAATTTTAGTGGTTGTTAGACAAATTTGAAATTTTTTGTGGAATGTGATTTTTTTTAATTATTGACTTTTAAGTTAAACTATTTAAAATGGTTATGGTTACTTTAATATTGAAGTGTATAAGAATGAAGCAATGATGAAAATGGATTGTTTTCCTAATTGATTTTCACATTAAAATATTGAACGAATGTTGTTGCTATTGTGATTGGTACGTTTTTCTTTTTTATTGTGTTCCTTTTTCGATCTTGATGAACTTTAAGTTGGTTTGTAGAGAATCATGTCTTGTTTTAGAAAACCTGCTTTTCCTTGCAACTTGTGATCAATGCCATGAGAACAAGTTAGGATTTATTTCATTCTCCACTTGTTTTCTTGATGATTTCTTAGTAGCATCATAACCTAATAATAGTGGTCTCTTGTCTACTATGGTGTTTCCTTTTATTCATTTTGCATACAAAATTGAATGTACAGTGGCATCAATGATTTTTTTCATCATGCCTAGAAGTTAGTTGCATACAAAAAATTATTTCATTGTCAACCCTTTTACAAAGACATTTAGAAATGTTGGAGTTATTAGTGTCAGGGAGTGAGGATTCTTCTCTTCATTTCAAAAATACAGTCTAGGAAATTATGAATGGGTGTTTCTAAGACATTTTCATAAAAACATGGACTCACATTTTCTGATATGTAGTAGTGTTGACACATTTGGAAGATGACAAAGCTTCCATACAGTGGTAAAAGTCCACCAAAGGAGGCTATCTTCTTTAAAGATAAAAATTATTGGCTATATCTAGAAAAAGATTATGAAGATTAACCTACTTATGGTTACACTGTCTACTGATTGCAATTGAAAAGAAACAATTGGGGTTATTCATTTGTTCCTATTGTTGACATACAATGTATCTCATTAGGGTTATACAAGAATCAACTTGTTTATGTTGTTAATAATGATCGCACATTTGTTTTGTCACTTGAAAAGATAGAGAGTTTTGGATTTGGTCAACTGTCGAAAGAGAAAAGTTTGGAATATTTTGAAGATGATTTGGGACACATATGGTCATTGCTTGAATCTGTCTCTTTGGATATAAATGGTAAATGTGCAGGTTACCTACCTTTGCATATAGTTGGAGAAAAATTACTTATGCTTAGTTCCTCTGGAGTGCAATTAAAGTTGTATGATTTAGTGAGTGGATTGCGCAAAACAACAATTGTTGATGGATTTTTCATGCTTGAAGAATCATGCTTCTATCTACAAACAATTGAATATTTTTAGGATGTGATTGAAAATGGAAATATTCTTTCTCCGATTCGTAACACAGATTCTATTATTGAGATAGCTCCACTACCTATGGATGTATTCAATTAGCATTTAAGGGATGAACATGTTTTTTTTCATCTTATTGAACATCATATGTATGTTTCATGTTTTTAAATATGTTTTTGAACATCATTATAATGGAAGCTTTGAAGTTATATTAAGAACATAGCCTCATGGTTCTATCTACAATTGGTTTATGATTATGATGATGTCATTGAAAATGGAAATGTATTTTCCATTGTTCGAAATTTAGATACTATTCTTGGCATAGCTGCACTACATGTGGATGTATTGAATTAGCATTTGAGCCTTGAAAATGTTTTTTTTTTGATAATGGAATGAGTTTTGTATTTCTTTGTTTTTAATTTCTCGAACTTGGTGTTGTATTAATTATCTTTAAAGGGAACACTTTTCCGCGTGTTCAAAGTTTCTATTCCAAGTATTTTGAAGACGGATGAGGACATAGATGGTCATTTCTTGAATCTATCTCTTTGAATATAAATAGTAAATGTGTAGGTCACCTACATCTGTGCATAGTTGGAGAAAAAAGTGTTATGCTCATTTGGTCTGGAGTGCAGTTAAAGTTGTTTACCGAAAGGATTATGAAAAATAACAATTGTTGATGGATTGTATGTGCTTGGAGCGTGATGCTTATATCTACACAGTTCACTATTTTTATGATGTGATTGAAAATGGAAATCGTTTTTCACTTATTCCTAATGCAAATTCTATTATTGAGATACCTCCACTATCTATGGATGTATTCAATTAGCATTTGAGGGATCGACGTGTTTTTTTTGCATTTTATTGAACATCATAAGTATGTTTAATATTTTTAAATATTTTTTTGAACATCATTCTAATTGGCATTTTGAATTTATTTTAAGAACATATCCTCTTGCTTCTATCTAGAATTGGTTGAGGATTTTGATGATGTCACTGAAAATGGAAATGTATTTTCGGTTATTCGAAATGCATATTATATTCTTCACATAGCTGCACTACGCATGGATGTACTGAATTAGAGTTTGAGGCTTGAACATGCTTGTTTTTTCATAATGTAATGTTGTTTGTATTTCTTTGTTTCAAATTTCTAGAATTTGTTGTTCTATAGATTATGTTTAAGGGGAACATTTTTCCATGTGTACCAAGTTTGTTGTGGCAAACATAATTTCTCAAATATTTCTTGTGTGCACTTTTGTTAGTTTTTTTATTTTTTAAGATTGATGAGTATGTATTATCGTCAAAAGAAATTGTGAAATGCCTTTTCAAATGACTTTAACATTATCATAGAGATGTTAAGTAAAATAAGAAGCAAGAGTCATGCGAAAAGACCTCACTCTGCTAGTACACGACAATGATCAAGTGAATGCCAATGACAGTGGTATTAGTAGAATGAGGAAGTTATTAGAGCACGCAGAAGAGTTTTGTATCCAAAACATAAGAGATATTTAGCAAATGATGAACAAGGAGGACCTGTAAATCATAATTATGAGAAGAGTGGTTTTCGATAATGAAAGTTTATGTTTTCATGGTCATTTTGTTGGATGTTTATGATCTCAAAGAAGTTATTTTATTGAAGGTTTTCTTTGTCTTTTTTGGGAACAATGTATTTCAAAAGAGAGTGTTCATATGAATGACAATGTTATTTTCTATGAAAACAATGAAATAAATGTAGTTTTTTTTGAGTTAATAAGAACTATAGAAATGAACAATTTCCTTAATTGGTTAAAACTTTGGGAGAATTTATTTTCGAAGAGTGTCATTTGTTTCTTGGTAGAAATTATATTCTTAATATAGTTACCCCTGTTGAATTTGTATGTAAGGTTTTTTGCAATAATGTAGGGAGTTCAAGTTTTTTTTCTTTTGTCTTTTTTGTCTCTTGTCCATATGAAGTTTTTACTATTGTAATTTTTCCCCTATTTTTCTCTAGAACGGTGTCAAAATGAATACTAACCATGACATGATGCTCTTTATGGTGTGAAAAAACTGTGCAGGGCGATTTGCTAGGGTTCCAAGTTTTTACGGTGTTTGTTCTCTATGGATGGTCACAAAGGAGGGAGCTCCACTCCCTCCTATAAGAAAGCTATGGCCAGCAGGGGTAAAAAACCAATGGAGAGTGATAGAGATCCTTCAGAAGGAAGGAAGAGAAACATTGAAGAGGAACAAGATGGTACTAAATCAAGGGAGAATAACAACACTAAGGAAAATGAGAAAGAAGACAAGGAACATGGAACTAAAGACAAAGCACATAAGGGACCATGTAAACCTAAAGCTACGGTCATACCCATAGTTGTTTTAAATGATCCAGTGCTACAGGCACACAGGGAACACATGCAGACTTATGCAATCATTTCGAAGTTCATGGGTTTATGGCCCACTAAAAAAGCTTGACAAACGTGGATTAAATATCATTGGATGCCAAAAGGAAGCATTGACCTACATCTTGGGTCAAAGGCTTTCTTTACTGTGGTATTTGCAAACATTGAAGATAAGGACAAAGTGTTTGAAGGAGGGCCCTACTTTTATGCCATAGCAGGCCTCTATATGCAACCTTGGATTATGAATTTTGTTTCAGAATGTGAGACTTTCACATCAGCCCCAGTCCAGGTAAGACTCTACTCTCTACCTTTTGATTACTGGCAAATGGAATCCTTATCTGCCATAGGAAATAAGTTAGGACATTTTGTCAAAGCTTCTGAGGCCACTAGAAGAGGAAAATACACTTCCTTTGCTAGAATATGTGTGGAGATGGATCTCTTTAGAGCTCTACTGGATTAATTAATCCTAGAAATTTAAGATGAAGAATGGGTTCAAACAGTAGATTATGAACATATTCCATTCAGATGTCACAAATGCCATGAGCATGGGCACCTAATCAAGGACTTCCCTCTCAGTAAACAAAGAACATGAACAAACATAACACTATAAAAGATACTAAAAGCTTTCACAAAGTGGCACATAAACAAAAAGGAAGAAAAAGGGGGGCAAAGACACAAAAATTAGGAGGGTAGCAAGCTAGTAAGAACAGGTTCCAAGTTCTGGAAGAGGAAGAAGGGATTACAAAAGAAGATCAGACAAAAGAAGGAAATCCAGTGGAGGAGAGGATAGAAGAAGATAATGATCAAGTACATGATAATATTAAACAAAAAGAAACTATGATGAATGGCACTGATCTAGAAATGGACCAGGAAATGGCCCAGAGTGAGATGGAAATAGAGGACAAAGAACTACAGGAAATACTTGAGAAAGAGAACCTAGATTTGGAAGGCTTCCTAGATTAAGGAACTAGGGGAGGTGTAGATTTTTTACCTCCATAGAAGTTTAGCAGAGTTCAACAGTTGTTTTTGTGTAAATCCTAGACCAAAGGAATGCAGGGGCAAGGAAATAAGGAAAGACAGGGCAGCGAAGGTGTGAAAATGATGAAATCCACACCAGGATTAGCACCTAGGAACCTAGGAAATAAAAGAGGTAGAAAAAAGCAGAATGAGCTATTGATGGAATGTGGAAAGCTAATGATAGATTCAGGTATGATGAAAGACCTAACCAGCTACTCCTTCACAAATCTTTAATTATGAAGTTTACTTCTTGGAATATTAGGGGTCTAGGTAGTAAAAGAAAATAAAGACTACTAAGTAATAGAATGAAACAAGTAGCTCCATATGTGATCTTTTTCCAGGAAACCAAATGTTCCATTCAGAAAAATAAAGAAATCCATAGCAAATGGCTCCATAGATTTCATTTTTTGGAAGTTAAAGTGGAGAATACTACAGGAGGTATTCTCACTCTTTGGAATCCTCAAAAAATTGTAATAATAGATGGTGAGGCATCCAGGGATTATTTATCTGTGGTCATTTAGCTGGTGGGAGACAAGGAAACCTACCTATTAACGAATTTTTGATGGTCCTCAAAGAATGGATGAGAAACTCGGGTTTCTAAATTTTCTAGAGGATCTTAGAGATAGACATTCAGGACTACCATGGATTTTGTGGGGTGATTTCAACATGATCAAATCACTTTCAGAGAAGAAAGGGGGAACTAGAACTGCAGGTAAATATTCTTTATCTTTCCAAACATTCATGGATAATATGAAGTTAATGGACATTGTAACAAGTAATGGTCTCTTTACCTAGAACAACAAAAGAGGAGGTGAGTCTCAGGTGGCCTCAAAACTAGACAAATTAATTATCTCAGAGGACCTTATGCTCATAGACAAGGAAATTATAGCAAGATTTCTCCCTTTCAGAGGCTCGGACCACTGGGTGGTTCAGCTGGAGATGCAGGGCAATGGAACCCCTAGAAATAGACCTTCCAGATTTGAGAACATATGGCTCTCCCACCCAGATTGCATTAGCAACATAGCAACCTAGTGGTCATACGATTTGAACATTCAGGGCTCAAGAATGTTCCTTCTTAAAAAAATACTAAAACAAATCAAGCTCAGACTCAAGCACTCCAATAGAAATGAATTCGGAAATATTTTTGATGTTAAAAAATATGTTGAAGGTAAAATGCAAGAACTCAATCAAGCCCTTATCACAGATGGCTTTGGCAAAGACAAAAGTGACTAGGTTTCCAAATACCAGCAAGATTGGGAGAATTTATGTAAACAAGAGGAGATATTTGGGAGACAAAAGTCTCGAGTTCAATGGCTAAAAGAAGGTGAGAGGAATACTAGATTTTTCCATAGATCCACTATTGAGAATAGAGCCCATAACAGGATTTCTTCGATCAAGGACAAGGATGGTAATTTTCTCAATTCTCATGAAGAAATAGAAGTTGTACTAGTTTGGCACTTTAGTGATGTAGCAAAGGAACCCAATTCAGATCGAAAACAATCCATCAGGTATCTTACAAGTCATATACCCAGGTTGGTATCTAGAGAGGACAATTTCAACCTTAATAGGCCAGTGACTGAAGAGGAGGTCAGTGAGGTCCTTAGGAAAATGCAAAATGGGAAGGCACCAGGCCTTGATGGTCTCAATGTGGACTTCTTCAAAGCCTGTTGGAGTATTGTCAAACAAGATATTGCGAATGTAGTAGAATATTTCAGGAGGAATAAGACCATTTTGAAGGCTCTCAATACCTCCTTTATCTCCCTGATCCCTAAACAAGACTTGGCTCAAACTCCTGATAGGTTTAGATCCATTTCTTTGTGCAATGTGGTTTATAAGGTCATTTCTAAGGTGGTGGCCAATAGACTCAAACCTCTCCTTCCTACTATAGTTTCTGTGGAACAATCTGGGTATGTGGAAGTAGACAAATTCTTGATAATATCATTCAAGCTCATGAAGTGATGCACTCAGTGAACAACAATAGGAAGGCAGGTATGATTATGCAATTGGATATAGCAAAAGCTTATGATAAGCTAAATTGGACCTATATTAGTAAAGTTCTTATTGCATTTGGTTTTGATCATAGCTGGGTTAGATGGGTCATGGCCCTGGTTACTTCTGCCAGCTTTTCAATTCTGGTAAATGTCTCTCCCTCCGAGATTTTTATTCCCTCAAGAGGCCTCAGACAAGGAGACCCACTCTCTCCCTTTCTCTTCATCCTCATGATGGAAGGACTAGGTAGGTCTATCAAGCAATCAAAAGAGACAGGTCAGATTAAAGGTATCCAACTATCTGAGGATGGATAGGCCTTGACTCATCAGCAATTTGTGGATGACACCATGTTGTAGAGAATCCCAACGGTCAAAGAAGCTCTCACAGATAAGCAAATCCTGGGTGACTTTGCAATGGCTTTAGGTATGGAAGTTAATCTTTCCAAATCAATTTTTTTTTTCTTTAATACTAATTTAGCCATTGGAAGGAATATTTCCAGAATTTTGGGCTTTCAAAGAGATACCCTCCCTTCAAAATATTTGGGAGTGCCACTAATTGCTAAACCTCTGTGCAAGAGCATTTGGGAGTCAGTGATTAATAAGATGCAGGACAAAATCAAGAAATGGACTATAAGATCTTTAAACTTGGCTGGTAGGTTGGTCCTCACAAAAGTTGTTCTTCAACCAATCCAAATCTTCATGCTATCAGTAATCCCAACTCCTAAAGGAGTCTTGCAACTTTTCAGATCCATTCAAATAGATATTCTTTGGGGTAAGGGGGAGGAAAGAAATAAATGGGCCTTGTTGGCCTGGGATAAAATTTGCAAACCCAAAAACCATTGGGGACTTGGTTTGGATGATCCCGATATTCTTAGTAAGGTTTTAGGGGCAAAATTATGGTGGCACTAGGTCAAAAATCCAAAGGCACAATGGGCTAGCATCTGGAAAAGAAAATATGCCAGCTCTTGGGAGTATAATGATCACATAAGAATGTCTGGAAGTATAAAATGCTCACATATTTGGAACAAGGCCTGGGAGAATAGAGGACTAATTCAACAAAACAGCTTCTGGGAAATCAGAGAAGGAAATCTGGCCTTATTTTGGGAAGATAAATGGCAACAAGAACCTATACTACTTTCAGAGGATTTTGTGGATCTCAAGAATGAGACAGATTGGATTACAGGGATGGTAACCCTTTGAAAGAAAAAGCATATGAGTTTAGGAATTTGGTGGAGCAAAGGAGAATATTAGTTACTGAAGGGTAGGACCAGCTCAGAAGGGGCAACAATAATGAGGGTTCCTTTAATCTTAAGTAGGCAAAATGCTTACTCCTTGGGCTAGACTCCCAAGTTTCAGATAGATTTTGGTTGAACCTTTGGAGGCATCAAGGCTGGATGAAAATCAAGCTTTTGATGTGGTTGGTTTATCACAAGAATATCTTGACCTAGGAAAACATCAGGAGAAGGGGTGTTCTGGGGCCTTCCAAATGCCAGCTCTATGGTGTACAAGACGAAACTATGGAGCATATTCTTAATAATTATATTTTTAACTCCTAGTTGTGGGATTCGTTTGCAGCCATATTCCAACCGATAGACAGAGACTAAGGGTGTATTATCAACACACTTACCAAGTGGAGACGTAACTTCTCAGAGTATGAATTTCTATATATGGCTTGGGCTCTTTTACCAGGCTTTATAATATGGAATGTCTAGCAACAAAGGAACAAAAGAATCTTCAAGAATGAAAAAGATCCCTACATCGACTTTTTGAGTAGATCTTAAAACCGATTAAGGAAACAGTTGGTACCACTATTCAGCACCCCCCTAAGAACCCTCCTCCAGTTTCTGAGTTGAGAATTCTTAGTAAGCTGGGATTTCAGGGGCTCATCCCTCGTGACCGTGATAGGAAGGTTGTTCAAATGGTCACCGACAAGGATATCTCGCACCCTCCCCCAAGGGATTTTTAAAATTCAATATTGACGGAGCTTCAAAAGGCAACTCGGGAACTGTTGGATTTGGAGGGGTGTTGAGGGAAAAAAATGGTAAACCGTCATCGTTCACTGCCATTTAGGAAGAGACACTAATAATATGGCGGAACTCATGGCTATGGAATAGTGTCTTGATTTTCTGAAGAAGGATAACCGCCAAAATGTGATTGTCAGCTAATTATTAACTCGGTCAAGAGAATCAACCATGTTTCAGCACCGCAAAATGTCTCCAAACAATGGAGGTTGATCCAGGTCTTTCAAAGGATTTAGCAACACCTTGAGAGCCTCTGCACAGTTAGGTTTAATCATGTGCAAAGATCGGCCAATAAATTGGAAAATATTCTGGCCAACCAAGGGGTGATTGGTTTAGAGAGTAAGGTTAAAATGGAGTGGCAAGATATGCCTCAGAACAAATTACACATGTTTTTTCATGATCAAGCTGAAGACAAATGGAGGATGGATCAACTCAGAGCCATGGAAGCGGGTTTCGGATGATCAGGCTTCATCTTGTTTCTAAACCTATCTCTCAGTCTAGTCCTTGTAGACGATAGCTCACTGTTGGTCTCCACATCCCAGATAATTTTGGAGACAAATGCTATAGAGGAAAAAAGTGCAGGAAATTTTGGTGGGAGGATCGACATGGTTGGATTAGGCAAAGCGGCAGAATCCCGATTTTATTGGCAGGCGGAATAACTGGGGTTCTATTTCAATCGATAACATACTACCCTTGAAGCGATTTATGGTATATCACAAGTGTTCTGGGTGGGAAATGGTTTTAGATTTTTGGGATCGATACCATACTTATATTGACACGTAGCCAAGGAGAGCGACCGAATACCAACCTCATTTGGCACTATTGTCTGGTCCACTTGACTCCTGTGATATGATTCTTAATTGTTGGATTTTTTCATGGTCTTCAGTACGGCTAATAGATTAACCCAATTTCCTTCTAGTATTTGATTCCTTTTTTATTAGAAACTGTTTGTAAAAGGTTAGGTGGGCGCTTGGAACCTGCTCATTTTGATTGGCTTTCGTTATTCTTGGATGGTAGGATTGTAATGTCTTAATTTTTTCAGTCTTTCGAATGGTCTAAAGTTTTGTTGTTTGTGCTTGGAATATGGGTGTACAGGGTGCTACCCATGGCCCACAGGCCCTAGTGGGCTTTGTACTTTATGTAATTTATTTTCCCTATTAATGATATAGAAGGCTCGACTCTTGCTTCAAAAAAAAAAAGAATACTAACCATGACATAGATTCAAAATTAATCAAACTTTTATTTCTTCTTGAATGCGAGGGTCAATGACCCACTTGTCAAAATTAACGAAATGATGAAACATATGGTTTTAGTAATCATAACTTTGAAAAGTTTGTCTTTATGTGGGAGAAAATTTTCTTTATATCAATTTTTGTTATGTTGTTGATTTTCTTAAATTTTTGTGTTACTACATATATCTTATGATATGTTGTATGTTTTGGAACATTGTGTTTACATATGGATGCTTGATAGAGATCACAACCTTGGGGGTAATGGAAATGATGAAAGGATGTTCTAATGAAACATAGGGAAGCTGATTCTAGGGAAGAAGTTGTTGTGTATGCATTTTTTGGTGATTGCAATATTCTTTCTAGAATGGTTGATGATTTGGGACGTCTGTTGGAAATGTTGGAACCAATATTTGTCAACATAGCTCTATAGAGAATATTGTTGAAGCAAATTAAAGTCAGGATAATTTTCTTCTTGGCAGAATAAAGGTGCTTAATGCAGATTTATTTTGTAAGGTTTAGTGGTTGTCAATGTTAAATTTATATTCATTTACATATTTCTTTGTTCATGTTTTTTTGCAAAATTATGTTCAAGTAATTAGTGCTCTAGAAGAAAATTTCCAAGCAATGCAAGGAATATCAGTTCGATGACTTACATGTGGACGATACAACAATGAGGAAAATTAAAATTGTTTTTTTGTTTCATTAACAAATTTGATTTATTTTGTAGATATTTTATTCTTACAAAGGTTATTTATTTCTTCCAAGCAGAATTTGGTCAGCTGTAATGAATCTAGAAGAATGTTTTCCCATTCTATTGTTGAAATAAATGGTAGAACGAATACTCGATTTCCACAAGTTGTTTCACATCATCTCCAAGCTTGAATGGAATTTCTTAGAGAAAATGAAAGTGTTCCCTACAATTTTAGCGAACAAATGTTTGATGTACATAAAAGATTTCAGTTGAGGACTGATAGGCTCTGTGTTGTGTATATGTTCCATATATGTAACTAATGTTATCCTGGTATACAAGTTGTGATATTGCACGAGGGTCCCATTTGTAAAAGATGTAACTGTGTGAAAGGTGAGCATCACTTTTCTCACTTTAACAACATGGATCCAAGTAAGTAGCCTAAATTTCTAAAATTTTTGACATAAGTTGAAGAGATGCTGATATCACACATAAATCCAATATTGCAAGTGACACATGCTCATGGTGGTCAATATAAATATAGAAACCACATGATATGTTTTTCGCAAGATATTTATTTAATTGTGAAGAAGCATCCACAATGCATTGAAGAACTAGATTTTTCTATTGTAAGAAAGTGAGGTGTTTAATATAAATACTATGAATCTTATGTGAAGAGACAACATGTGATGGATGCATTGTGTTATAAAATTGAAATGGAAAAGTACTATAGGGTTGTGGAAATTGACATGGATCCATTTGCTTCTCTCCCAGAAATACCTACTGATGTTTCTAACTGGCTATGATATGTTGATTGTCACATTGATGATATATCTAGGATGGATATAGAGATTGAAAAATATGGGCCTAATTGTTTTCATTGTCACCCCTCATCCTTTATTTCTCACTTGCCTAATGAATCCAGGGAAGTTTATCGAATCAAAATATTTATTGAGAATGCAAATAACACATCCGTTGAAGTAATAGATTGGAAAAATGTTTCTACATCTCCAATTAATGAATATAATACTGAAGGACTACTAGATATGGTGTTCACCACTTTATTTCCTACATGTGTTGTTGATTGGTTGTATTCTAACATGAATTATAGGAAAATGACCAATATCACTTGTGATTACTTAATGGCTATGGAAATTGGGAAAGGAAAAGTGGTAATAATTAGCATTTTATTTATCAAATCAAGTAAAATACGAGAAAAGGAAGGTAAGGCACCACAAATTTGCATGAGAAGGAAAAATGAAGGGAAATGAGGAAAATAGAGACCTAAATGATAAAAAGACTTCTGAGGATTAGTTCATGACTTTTGTTGGTTATCCTTTTGTTAGTTTAGTCTTTGGCTCCCTCATTCATTCTCTCATTCACTCATACTCTTGCACACTTAGAGTATTCTTGGAGCATTCTTGGGGCACTTTGGGATACATTGGATTTAGAGAAAGAAGGAAAAGAAAAGTAGGAAGGTGTAAGGGAACATGTGGATCAGAAGATATAACTAGATTTATTTGTAGGTAACAAGTTGCGTGTGTGATTTCCTTGTTGATTTATGGATGCATGGTGTATGCATGTGATTTTTTGGTTTTGTGTTGTCAATGGCATGGATATTCTCTTAGATTAACTATGGTTTTAGCCATGCCTTGTCATTTCCTGGATATCCATGGAATTATGGGTTTCTCCATTTGATTTTTTTTCTTATTAGTGCTCATAATTCCATATGGTTGTGGGTTGGAACAAAGACTTTGGTAGCCCTAGAACAACTCGAGTCGAGTTACGAGTCCTAGAGCTTAGGTTGGGACAAACGATTTGGAGCACTTGGTGGGTTTAGCTACTAGTCCCTAGAGCTAGGTTGGAAAAATTATCTAGAGCCCTGGAACGATGTGGGTTGAGTTACTTGTTCCTAGAGCCCTAGACAAGTTGGTTAGATATTGCTCTGATTCGTGTTAATGATGTACAACCGTGGAAGTGGAATCATTGTGGTTGAGAGTTGAGGTAGTTTGGCCTCTAGAAGCCCTGGTTTGGTTTTTTCTTGGATTATTCCACAAGATACCACATTCATGCTTGAAATATGGTATAACAGTGATTCACTAAAAGCGATATTTGGTTTAGCCTAATCTATGGTCAAGTGGTACGTGGAAGTCCCTGACTTGGTTGGTATTTTCATATATTAATAAGAGTTATTCTTGTATTTTGATTCATGTATATTTCTAGCAATTATGTTGGTGATATTATCACTGAGATTCCATGGTACTGATGTTGGTTGTTTTCAAGTTATATGGTAGTGATATGATGTGTATCATCTATGGTTATTGTGATGAGTTTGTTTAGTTATTTATTGGTTGATGAATATATGGACTAATAGTGTTTTTGTAACTATGCGAAGAGGGCATCGACCCTTATTGGTGATTCTTGTATGATTCTTAGACTATTATGATCACATATGCATTCATGACATGTATCTTACATGTTTTCTATATGTTTGATGAAATTTCTAGTGTGTTCTAGGTAGTCTAGGTCAAGTGTTGCCTCCAAGTTTGAATATTTATCCTTGTTGTCATGTAATGTATCATTTTGGAATGTCTTAGGTGGTTCTGGGAAGTGTTTTGGAGGGATGCCTTAGATTTGTGGCTCAAATCTTAGGACCAAACCCCCTAAACTAGGAAAATTGGGTCACAACTGCATGGAGGCAGTGGTTAGCATGTAGTTTAAAGCCCTCAACTGCATCTAGGTCATTTCATGCTTGAAGTAGGGGATCTAAGTGAGTGAAAATGACCCAAGCTTAGGGTTTGGTCAGTTGGGGTGGTCCTTTGGCCCCTAAGTTTCCTTTAGCCTTGGTGGATGTTGTCAGTTGTTAGTTTGTAGTTAGCTTGTAGGCCCCACTTCCTTTACTAGAGCTTCAAGTTTGGGTCATGTCATAGTAACTCTTCATCTCTTGTTTACCCTGGAAAGATAGTGAATTTGGGTAAATGTGGGAGGGGTGGTTACAATTTAAATGTTGGAATACTTCAACTCCAAGATAGTAGTGAAGTAATCCCATATTATCCATCTTAAATCCAACCTATATCTCCTTATTTACCTACACAATATGATCATTATTGTTCTTAGTAATGATCAAGTCATCCACATACATAATTAAAATCACCAAATTCTAATTTTATTGGTGCACACATAAGGTATCATCCCATTCAATGTGCTTAAATCCAACCTTGTGGTATACTAATCCATTTTTGCATACCAATCTCATGGATCTTGTTTTAACCCATATATATCCTTTATTAATTTGCATACTTTTTGTTTTGCTACTTTGATCCCAAAACCTTGAGGTTGAGTCATATACACTTCTTCCTGCAAGTATCCATTGAGGAAGGAACTTTTGAATTCTAGGTGCAAATGTTTCCTCATAGTCAACTCCTTGTTTTGAAAACCACTTGGCAACAAGCCTTTCCTTGTAATTGTAAATTTCTACATATGGATTATACTTAATTCGGTAAACCTATTCGCATCCGAGGGGTTTCACATATTTAGGACAATCAACAAGTTTCCAAGTGTTATTTTCCATCACTAGTTTGTATTCTTCAACCATAGCATTTTTCCATTCAACATGTTTTACTGTCTCTTTGTATGTGGAGGGCTCAGTAAAATCATTTGTTATTAATGAAAAAAATATTCATTTCTTTTGGAACTTCTTGTTCCTATTTTATCTTGTTCATCTAACCCTACATTGTTCAAAAGTTAAATGGCCCACTTAGGCAGTTGATATTGAATTTTTTATGGATGTCAATAATCACCATCATTATAAAGTGGATTGATATAAACACACGTTTTTTTATCACATAAAGGTTCAAGGGGTGGAGAGTCACTGTCAGATGAACCGCTACCAGAAGATCCAAATGGTCACAATAAAGTAGGTGAGATGGATGAATCATTTTCTGAAGAATACCATCCAATCAAAGACAAATGTTTTGTACTTGGTTCATTTTGTATTCTACTTTTATTTTTATCACCCTTAGATTGTAATTTATGTAGAAAACTTTATATCTCTATTGAACTTTTTCTTTCCATTTCATCAAATAGAACATCCATGTCGACAATAAACTTTCCATTCGATAGAAGTTAATATCCCTTATTTCATCTAAATATTCAATCAATTTACACTTCAAAGTAGTGAATCGAGCTTAGTTCAATTTTCCTTCGGAAATAAGGCATATCATATAGAACCAAAAACAATTAGTTGTTTGACTCAAAGTTTGAAACAAAACCATATTTCATATGGTGTAATTCCATTTAAAGAATCAGTGGGATACTTATTCCTTAAGTAGAATGTTGTATGTATTACTTTTGCCCAGTATTTAAGGACATAAAATTTTGAAATTTAGCATGGATGTTGCTATCCCTAACAAGGTGCGATTCATTTTTTCTGCTACTCCATTTTGTTGTGGAGTTTATACATTGGTAAATTTTGTTTTGATACCATGGTCCCCACAATAACTTTGGAATCTATTGGAAGTGAATTCCCCTCAATTATATTTCCATAGAGAGGCAATTCTCTCTTTAACTTCATTCTTAACTAGTTGGAAAAAATTATTGAACTTTTAAAAGGCTTCTAACTTTTGTTTCAGATAATAAGCCTAAGTTATTATTATATAGAAATCATCAATGAAGAGCTTAACATATTTACAACTTCCTAACGAAGCCTGTATAAAGCCAAAAATATCATTGTCAACCAATTGGAAATGCCTTTTTGCATGCCATTAAATTGTTGGAAAAGTATATCGACTTTGGATTTGAGACCTCTGTGGTACAATATTTTTTATTCAGTCATCGGAGATTCCACAGTAAGAAGATTTTTCTGCCAACGTTTCGAATCCCAACAGGGATCCATCGACTTTGTTTGCCATAAAGGTAAGTTTCGCATCTTGGATTTTATTTCTTAAGGGTTGGAATTCCTTTAACCATCCCATGTTTTTGAAGTTGAGAGAAACTGTCAAAGTTTAAAATCCCATATCTAAGATTCCATGATCTTATAGGTGAAATACCTACACTTGTTGCTCCAACAAAATAAGACTTTCGTGGAATGACTTCCTTTCATCCTTAGAAAATTTCCATCTTCATATCTAGTAATGAATGTCTTCATGTTTTGTTTGATAGATTTTATTTTTACTAAGTCATCCTCCATAACAACTTGATGTCCTTCTTGTTGAATCGTGACTAATGATAACAAATTTTTCTTGAATGTTGGCACATAGCAAACATTTTAAATTAGTCTATCTCCAATGCCAAGAAGAGAAACTTTTACTACACATTTTCCACGAGGAGTGTGTCTTGTATCATCTGTGAGAAATATGTAAGGACTCTGGACACCACATATCTCCACAATGGTATGATATTGTCCACTTTGGGCCTAAGCCCTCATGCATTTGGTTTTGGACTTACCCCAAAAGGCCTCATACCAATGGAGATATTTGTCCATCCTTATATACCCATGATCCTCCCCACTTCTAGTCAATGTGGGACTTTGGTCATATACCCAAAAATCCTCCCCTCGAACAAAGGACCATCAAGCATCCCCTCAAATGATTATCCATCCATCCACTCTCTACCAACCAGGATTCTCTGCTCCAATGCGTTGGAAGCACACGCCTTCAATGGAGCACCACTTACCTTGAGAGCTTGCTCTATCCTAGGTCAACTCCTCTTCATCGTGTTGGGACCAAGACACGTCCATGAAGAATCTGAAGCACATTTCCTGTCTAACCGAGCTCATCCACGGATCCCATCGTGATAATTACGGGGCCCACCACCTTTGTTTGACATTCCGAGGATTCATCCACTTGGCTAACTTCAATCCCATCGTGATAATTACCGGGGCCCACCACCTTCGTTCGGCATTCCGAGGATTCATCCACTTTGATAACTTCAAACCTGGCTCTGATACCACTTGTAAGGACCCTGGACACCACATATCTCCACATTGGTATGATATTGTCCACTTTGGGCCTAAGCCCTCATGGATTTGCTTTTGGACTTACCCCAAAAGGCCTCATACCAATGGAGATATTTGTCCATCCTTATATACCCATGATCCTACCCACTTCTAGTCAATGTGGGACTTTGGTCGTATACCCAACAAAATATTGAATTGAGTTGACATTTTTGAAAGGTCCAAAGGAATTCATGTTGACAAATCATATGTTGTGTTTTCTGTGTATCTAAGATCCAAGCATATTCATAATCACTTTTAGGATATGTGGAAATCCATAATTCTATTGATTGTAAATTTTTATGTGTAGTGAAGACATATTCCGAAGAACCGTCATCTTGATCATTAACAAATTGTGTCAAATGTTGTTGAAACTTGGGAAGTTTTCAATAAAAGTTTGAAAATCTTCAGCATAATGACCAAATCTATTGAATCATTTGCAAATTACTTCATTGAAATATTTTCCTCTACCTTGATTTTGTCCTTTTATTTTGTTTTTTCATATACCTTGATTTTTTCCTCTTCCTTAATTATTGCCTCTTTCTTGGTTGTTGCTTCTACCATAACTATTTCCTTTGTTGAAGTGGTTCCCCCTGCCTTGACTTCCTTGTCCTCTGGATGATGCCTGATTTTGACTATTGCACCCTCTATTATTCATTTAACTTCCTCTTCCTCTAGAACTTTCAGTTGAAATTTACTAGTGCTAGCTTCTATAAACAAGAAATATTCTCCAACCTATTTGTTATTTCCAAATTTTTTGTCATTTTGAGTTAACATTTCAATTAATTCATCAAATTTCAATTTTTATAGCTTTCTAGTCACTAGTAAAGTTGCCAAGAAATGTCTATATGGAGAAGGCAAACCATAAACCAAAATAGTAGTCATCAAGCTATCGACCACTCCTTGAAATCCAAACTTTATTATTTCCTACTTGATGTTCTTAAGTTTGGAAATGTACTCAAGTGCATCTCCCCCTTTTCTTAGTTTCCATTGAAGTGACTTCAATTGGAGATAAAATCCATTTGATTCTGGTTGTGTATCAAATATATATTTAAATGTTTTCTAAGCGGACCACGCATAAAAATAATTTTCTCTTTGAACATACATTTCATCATTAACTGAATATTTAATTAATGCTAATGCCTATAAATTTTTTGTCTCCCGTTTACCTTGTGCGTATGCATTTGTAGGTTTTTTGGTTTAAAATCAACATCACATACATCTTCCCAAAGTTCATTGTAGATCAAAGTTTTTCTATGTTCCTTTTCCATGTCTTATAATTCTTTGAGCCTTCGATTTTGTCAAACTCAAAAAATATATTTACCATTTTGGACACTGTAAAAATAAATATATTCATGAAAATAGATCATGCACCACAAAAAAAGAAGATGGGTCAACGCACCACACACTATGCCATAACAAAAAAAGGATCTATCGAGGCTTGGCCTTAACCCTTGTATAGTCATTTTAGAAACAAAAATTGACTGAGCTTTGTACTTGGCTCAAGTCTATTTTCAAATATTTTTACAATAAAAATTACAAAATTTGAATTTTACAATGCTCTCACAATTTTAACTGTTATTGTATTCTATCCCCCTTTGAAAAAAATGTCTATGACCTAAAATATAATATTCCTCCTTTGTTTTAACAAAATAATGGATTAAAAATAATGCATGTAAAAATATATCTAAGAAAGCCTTGAAAATCATATTCAAGAATACATGAATCTGGCGTTTGACCTCAAATGAACCTTGTAAAATGGGATTTTGTTACAATCACCAAATTCTAAGCTACATATATCTACTTTCACTCCACTAGGGTTTAGTTGTTGTTTGGCTTAAATATTATCAATATCATGTCCAATAATGTCTCCATTGTTGTACTTACTGAGAAATTTTTTTTTACCAAGCTCTTTGGCCCATCTGAAACATGGCCATGACTTTCAAACGCTAATGAGATCCACTGGCGAGAGAGTCAATGACATTGAAAATATGTCTATTCCATTGGCTCGATTACAATGAATAGATTAGACACCTAAAGATCATAATTCACTAAGTCATGGATAAATTGACATGGGTCTGAGTATGAGACTTTAAAACTTAATAGAGAATGAGAGGAATACTGGAAGAATTTGGGGCTTCCAAAACCTATTAAAATAACATATTACAAGAATCCAATAGAGAATTAATGGATACAGGTATACCCATGACAAGTCAATAAATTTGTTTGAATCTTGCATGGAGGCACCATGCATATGGACATGAAAGTCTCCTTAAGGTGTTTCTTCCTCCTGTGATTTTTGCAACACTAGGATTCAAATAATGACCAATCAACCTTGTCCCTTTCAATATGAAACCTCTTCCATTAGATGTAGTGCCTATAAATGATCAATGGTACAAAAACCCCTAGAAAATTTCTAGAAATTACTAAGGATCCACTAGAAGACAATTGTATTTGTGTTTTGTGGGTGAGGACAACTCAAAAGATATATATTTTCAAGCAGAAATTTTCACATTGTGTTAAAGCTAAATAGACACCCACAAAAAAAAAAATTCATGGAAAATGAAAAAAGAGTAGTAGGAATTGGATTCAAAGTTTTCCCTCTTTCCAAACTAGATTGATCTACAACTTAGAGATAACAATAGATAAAAATTCCATAACTTAAACAAGAAATTTTCCTTTGTCTTAGTAAAATTGAACAATTTCCATACCAATTAACATTTGATCAAATTGATAGAGTTTTCCAAAATCTTGTAGAGATGGAATCCCCTCTTCAAATATCATGCATCATTGAAGCTATGATACCATAATAATAGCAAAATCATCCTTAGACACACCAATTTTGTTAATGGGGAAAATAAAATTACATAAAAATTGCAAGATCTTACAAACAATCACTCAAGACTCTTGCGAGAATACAAAAACAAGATTTACATAGGCTTATCTCCTAAACTAATTTAGTTATGGATCATCTGTTTTATTTACAAGTGTCCATTTACATCTAATGCACTTCTAACAACACTCCTAACTATTTTCCTAAATTAATTCCTAAGAAGCAACACCTTTAATGATGCCATATATATTATAACAACTAGCTATTTTAGAAAGTTTGTAATATGTGATTAAATATTATAAATAATCAAACATTAAATTGTAAATAGTTCAACTTTAGTTTATGTACTTTGGATCAAATATCTAACAAATGAAATGTGGAAGTGTTCAATGGACCCATTTGTAATATTATGAAAATATGATATTCAGATGTTGCATTTGTTACCAAACTAGACACCTACAAAAATCATTCTTGCAGGAAAAAAGTAAACAAAAAAGGAAAAGGGGAAGACCAAAAAAGCAAAAGGATGATATCCATAAAAATCAAGCAGAAGGGGATGCTTCAAAATAGAAAGGAAATGTGATCCATATTTAAAAGGGCTTCGAATCAAAAAGAGATCCAAGCACCAAAACAACCGAAAATGGAGGGATGCAATGAAAATAGGACATGAGGTATAAAGAGAGTTCATGTTTCTGAGTGCTCAGAATCAATGAAAGGCACACTACCAAAGATGTCAAGAAATGAATTGGAAATTGGCCTTACTAAACCCAATTCATTGGGTTGGCAAAAGGTTTAGAAAAACAAAAGAAAAAAGGAGAAGTAATGTTATTATTATCACACTTAACTTCAAAATTGTAATGTAATTCTTTATATTTTTTTATTCCATTCTTATCACTCATAAGCTGAAAGGGTTATATTGAATAATTCTTTTACCACAGATATATATCTATATATATATATATATATATATATATATATATATATATATATATATATATATATATATATATATATATATATATATATATAATATATATATATATATATATATATATATATATATATATATATATATATATATATATATATATATATTCCCTTATTGAAGATTGAATAAAATTACAATTTTTTTCCTTGGAAGAAAACCATAAATCCTACTAAGTAGCATGTTTCCTTGAACTCAATGTCGGTCTAACTGAAGTAGGACATGTTAGTACTCTCCCAAGAAACAATGAACTACCACATAGTCATAGTTATTTAGCTATCTCGAACAAAAGGATTAGATAAAATTGTGATGTCTAGGTCACATATCTTTAGGACATCATGATTTTATCAAATAGAGATCTAATTAAAGTATAAGCAATGTTAACCTGATCCCTAAGAGTTTCAAACTATTTTCCTTATATTTTTAAATAGCGGGGAGATGAAGATGTGTAACTAGCTTCAGGGAAGCTCAATAATCATAGAAGGTAGTTACTATCTCAATCTATAAATATTGTAAAGTTATTAGTAAAAAGGGATGGAATTTTTTTAATTTTTTGATATAACTTGTAGACTAGAGATTCAAAGCCGATAACTCTATATTTATTTTGCCAATTAATATAGAGAATTGTTGAAGGCCATTGTTGAGGCTTCATTCCACATACACAGTGACTATGTATCTCACTACTCCTAAGTAATTTGTTTATGTATGTATCTGTGAGATGTATTATTGCTACTTCCTAAACTAATTTGTGAATTGGTTGCAATTTCTTACTTAGGGTTTCATTTTTTTCTTTCTATCTCAAGTAATTATTATTTCAATATATGACTATTTTGTAATTTTTTCTAATAAGTGAATAATGTTATCTAGGATGTCCACTAATTGTTTTCTTCATTATACATATATGTTGTTTTATATGTTGTTTTCAACTAATCACTTTCACTTTCTTATTTTATATTTCCATTAATATATGTTATACATCTTTACATTTAGAATAGTTTCTAGTTTGATATTTGCATCTCTCTTCCATGACGATCACACACATATCACGAAGCTTATACATAACTAAGGATAGTGATTGGGCGAAAATATGGATGGGTGTCTTATCCAAAATGGTGTGAGCTCTAATTGGGGCCTCATACCCTCAGAGAACCCCTTAGTTACCGATGAATCATTTTCCCATGTCAATAGCTAACTAACACTAGGATGAGGTATTTGACTTTCAAATTTGCATGGTTATTAGTTTCTATTAATCATGCTAGTCATATACTCATGGAGACAGAATTATCATTATACAACCTCATACCCCTCTAATCATTTATAACAAAAATGAAAGCAAAATTAGCTACAAAGATGTTTTATTGAACTAGAAGAATTTTGGTTCTTACCCTCAAGAATAGTTGTCCTTTACTTCTTAATCTAAAATATTTTCCTTTAGATCCATAACTGTGAATACACTAAACATAATGAACAATTTCATATATATTTTCTACTCCCAAGGTAGAAGATACTTGAATAATTGTCACTAAATATGGTATTTTGGTTGATTTTTCTAGATACCTTATTGAAATATATCTTAAGTGCATCTTTGAAACTTTCAATTAAACTTTTATTTCTATGTTTTCTTCGCATCCTCATATTTTTTAAAATGAGCATGTTGATATAGCTTATGATTATGATGAATGTCTTGCATATAGTTTGATAATGGTAGGACAACATCAACTTGGGTGGTCATCACAAGGGCCACCTAATCTACAATCCCCATTCTATCATTTCACCAAGGGTCCAAAAATGGCTTTTTCAAAATTCCATCTTAACAAAGGTGCTACTCTTGAAGATCATATAAATAATTTATGCTTGGATTTGAGCCTAATTGATGTGGGACATGAATATATGTTATGTAGGTTATTTCCACATACATTTGAAAATGAAGAAAGAAATTGGTACCAAAATCCTCTAGTTTCGTCAGTATATGGATGAAATTATTTTGGAAGCGCCTCATTGAACAAATTTGGAGAATAAAAGTCCACATCCACACTCGAAAGATTTGATCACGATCTTAATGGAAAATAAGGATAAGTTCAAAGAATTCAAATAACATTTCAATACTATGTTAAACAATATTGCTATGCATTCACAACCTCTTAACACCATGGAAATAGAATATTGCACCTTATATGTTCTCTCTTCTATAGCCATGTTTGTGAAGAGAGTAGCATATAATATATTGGCCAACAACTTCAATGAATTTTTGAAAATGCAAAATGAAATGTTGTGCCTAATAATAAATACAACCAAAGAACCAAAGGCCAATAGGAATACACCTTTTTTAATTAATGAAACCAATAGAGAAAGAGGTTAAAAACTTAGACAAAGTCCTCCAACTTGTGAAGAAATTGCAAATGAAGGGATCAATCGAATGAAGAATTCAAGAGAAATCACCTTGTGATACATATTGTTCAAAAAAATTTAGAAGAAAGAAGATAAATAACCCACCAAATCCTAGTAAAATCTACATAATGAATTTAAATTTAAATGTACTTTTTCATGGACAACTTATACTTGTATCATCCATCCAACCTTTATAAAAGGACATTTCCACAATGGTTAACACAATGACTCTAGTGATCAATCATATCTTGGAGTAGTAGTCATTATCTAATGAATGAATTGAGGAAGTTGAAGCTAAACATTATACGGCAAAAGAAGGAATAGCTTAATGGTCAACTATGCTCCTCTCAAATTAGGTAGTGGAGAAAGATACCCAAAGAACTAGGTACATTTTAATGGTGGAAACATAGGACACCCGATCCACCCCAAAAGTCACAATATTCATAAAGGTTGGACACCTAATATTTAGTTTTTTTCCAAAAATAAGTATTTCCATATATGGATTCTACACCTTTAGACTACTTTCAAAATTAATAGGTCTATTTTAAGGGTGGATCTTAGTACCTCACAAAAAATTGAGCAACCTATAAATTCTACCTAGAAAATCAAGTCATCCACCTCAGATAGAGGATTCACCTCGAAACCTCTATTTATGGAAATTTTATGGAATACAATTTGATTAAGGACATGAATATTACGAGAGATACCTTTACAACCTCTATAACTTACAACAACTAAAAATAATCATCATAAAAACCTTTAGTTCTTCTCAATCCTAATGAAGACAAACATCAAATTCTTGAAATTCAGACAAAATAAACACTCCACTTAGAGTAGTACAAATGTGTACAACTCTATTGTGAATGTGGCTTGCATTTAATCTCATTTGAAGTGATAGAATTCACATTTCCTCTAGATCTTTGATATTTTCAATTATAATCTTCATGATTTTGTAGTGGATTTTGGAGCGATATCAAACATCATGCCATACATGACAAAAGATTAATGTTGAATTGGTAAAGACTAGTATCAAGATTATTTAGTTAGACAAGATTGATGTTAAATTCTTTGGTGAATGGAATGATTTAATGATCATAGTATCCTCTCAACCCAGTGTACACCAAGTAATTGATATAATAGTACATGGTGTACCTGAGGCATTTGGCCCGTTGCTAAGAAAAGATTGGTCATAAAAACTATAGTGATATTTTTCCACTGATTAGTCACAACTTTAATTATCATACAAAATAAATAAAAATTAGAAAGGTTAAACAATGAACCAGACATGAAATACATGGTAAAGAAAAGGGGTTGAATTAACTAATCAACTTAATAGGAAGTACCATACGAAATTTTTTGATTGAAACTATTATTGGTTATCATCGGCACAACCATCTCCATTTTCATCAAAAACTAGACTAATTTCCTTCATTTTCTATAGGCTGATGATAATGAATCTTGTATTTGAGATGCAAATAGTGACAGTTGTACTAACCTAGATGTAAATTTTGATAATTTTGTTCAATTTGAAATTGATATTGAAACTTGTACATTAGTTTTTCTAAATGATTTTGAAATGTAAGGAAAATGTTGGTGGAATATGTCCTGATCATCTCAACACAAAAAATATCAACAGTTTCAGCTACTAGTTGGAAACTAAAATGTTTAATAATCTCTGGAGATGATATCCCCCAAGTTATTGAATGTTGCATCAAGGATTTAATCTCTACAACCAAAGAGCACCACAAGAGATATGGATCAAATTTCCCATCTTTCAAAAACCTGGATAAGTTAGTTGGATGTTCCTTTGTTTCTTGAGTTTCTGTTGATTTTCCTCATGACCCATCACATACTTTTCACTCTCCCTCGCCATACCATGATTTCTTCTATTGAATGAATTTTTCAAAAGCATGGTGTCCCCAACCAACACCTCTAATTTTTCGAAATTCCATGATAATAAAAAATTATTTGAAACCTGTATCATCTACCTCATCACTTGAGACAAGAGAGGTGCTGATATATCTTACAAAATACTATTCTAATTACATGTTACATTGGATCCACTAGTTCAAAAAGAACAAACAAATCTAATGGATGCATACATAGTTTCTTGACTTAAACACTCTATGTTTAGTTTAACACTTTGATAGATGAGAATAATGTGAGAAATGGTTGAACTCCTCTAATAGGGAAATCTTACTCTGAAATGTTATTACACATGATGGCTACAATTTCCATGATCAGTATATAAATAAACTTACTTCCTTGCTCTAATTTTTAATTTCCATTTCTACCTTTTATTCCTTTAATTTCTTTTTATTTCCAACAAGCGTCATTTATTTTTCCTTGTACATAAATAATCATTATTCATATGGCTAACTCCATGAAGTATCCTAAATAGTGATCTATTTGCCCAACTACTTCTTTTAAGCATACAACTAGTCAATTCATGAATCTACCTGATGTCTGGAACCATTTCACATAATATCAAAGTCACAATTTCTCCTATGGAAAATGTGACACTACCATGTGGGGAGATGTCTAGAAATAATGGCAATGTTGAGTGGACATGATCCAGTAGCAAATTTAGTTGAGAAGCATCAAACATTTTGTAACATCTTAACTAGGGCCTCACCTTATTATGAAGGCTTAAGATAAAAAAAAAATGTGTCAATAAGACATATCCATAGCAAGGAGTATTTTGTAGTTTCTAAAGGAATCATACCAACTATCAGTCAAGATCGAATCATCCACCTTATGGCCAATGAGCCCTAGATAGAGAGAGAACTATAAGAGAATATAAAAGGTAAAGGCATGGGATAGGTTTCCTAAGCAGTAGGGAAATGAAAAAAATCATGTTAGGGTTATGAATGCTTGACACTAGCAACAAAGTGATGCTTGTTATTTTTGGTAACATGGTATAGGCTATCAACACACATTAGTAGTAGGGAAACACCATAAACTCATTATTAAATTATAGAGCTCTTCATCCTCTAAATATTACTCTCTTTGTAACATCTATTCCAGAAGTGAAAAAATAAAACCACATTACAAGTTTCACTTTTCTAGTCTTTCCCTAAGCTACAACCGAAATTAGAAAAAGGGACGTCAAGTAACTTAGTATTCCAAATTTCTCAATAGTGGAATCCTCATGGAAGGAACAATACATATTGCAAGAAAATTATTCACATTACTTAGAATAGATTCTTAAACATATGCAGAGATTTAATGGTCTTAACAATTCCTCACCAATTATCATATCTCCTACAACAACCCTCCTCAATTCCACTAAGTGCCTTATCCCTTGATCAAATTAAGGGACCCCATATTTTCAAATTATTCTATAAGTAACCTTAGCTATCCCACCCAACATTTTTGATCCATAATAAACTATCCATTATCTTAAGATAATGAAGGAAAACATAATTTTTTGACTTAGGGTTTTGGACAATCTAACAACATTAAGATATCCTCCAAGTTCTATTATATTGAGGTAATCCTTAGGGAAATTGATAAGTTGAGTTCTACTACAAAATTTGATTATCTTGGAATATTTCTAGCATAATACTTATCCATACAAATTGCACAAAGCCCCCCAATATGCATGATTGATCATTTAGGAACACAACACAATAAAACGAGCCTTATTTGGTGTCTTTCTCAAATTCTTGTCTTCTCCCAACCGCTATAGGAATTATATACTAAAAATATTAAGGGTAATATAGCATACAAATAAACCTTAACATAGTACTATAGTTCCCACTTGACCATATTCATATCTCTATAGCTCTCCCTTTCCCTTCTTCATAGCGTTACAAGGTCTAAATTACACCAAATTCCCCACTTTTGGCCTTTACAACCATCTATAACATTTCACTAACCTTTACTCAAGTACTATGGTACTAAACTAGAATTTGGTCCATATATATAGTAAATGTATCTTCCTCAATTAGTTTATATCATGCTCTCTTTACCCTCTTCTTTTTTCTATAGGATTTAATACAACAATATTGTGAATTTATCTCCTTCTA
>APFE031672905.1:0-13711 GCA_000404065.3 Pinus taeda | reverse complement strand
AACACCATGTTCTTTCATGATGGAAAGGATGGAAATCACATTATCCTCATTCATTAAATGAGGTGATGACATTCTTCCCACCTTCTTGATAGGATGCATCACTATGCACACCATACAAGAAGGAGAGATCATTGTTGGCCAAAAGATGAGAATCATCCTTTAATTGGGAGGTTGGTAGGTATGCCCATGTAAGGTTAAGATTATGAGAGGATCCTAAACATCCCTCCTTAGCTAGTCAATGTAAGCTTGATTGCCTTTCCTTCCAACATGGGAAGTTATTATCACAAAAATGTTGGGAACTATTGTAGAAATCCACATAATGAAACTATGTAACCTCTAACTTAAAGATATTTTACAAGGATCCAATCATTTAATGGTTTTTGTAATTGAAGCTATTACCAATTTTAAATCCCCCTCTATAAAGGGTTTGAAGAAGTTATTTTTCTACACTTCTAATGCTTGGAGCTTTATCACATTGTTGGTATTATAAGACAAAGTTCCAACAGAAAGAAATAGGATTCTCTATTTAGAATCCATCAATACCCCACCAAACTTGACGATCCCTAGATCATCTATTAAGACTCCATCAAAATTGAGCTTAATGAACCAAAATTGAAGAGGCAACCAAGAATCTAGTGCAAGGATGGGAGAATCAATGGGAGGGAACCAAGAGGAAGAGGAAGTGGGATCCAATTACAAAATATGGGAACTGTTGATTTTTATGACGAATATTCCTACTCCTTGATGGACTAGGGATGAACTGAAATAATATCCATGATACAATGTAGAATTTAATTCTAGTTCAAGTTGGTGGAAGAGCTAATATTGTGAAAGATTCCGTAATTATTGTTTTTACAAACTTTCAAAAGGGTAAATCTATGGATAAGGTTCCAAGATTGTTTAGAACATAATTGTGAAGGGTATTGGATCTCCAATTATCAATTGTGTTGCATATGCTTCCATGAATTTTATTTGTTAGTTATAAAATTATTTCCAATTGATTCCATAATGAATTTAAAAATGGGAAAGAATTGAAGAGGTTCTTAACATCCTTTGGCCTATGTCATTAGAGGAGGCATATAAAGGGACCCTTAAATCCCGACTCGATTATGTCATCCCATGTTGAGTTTCTCCTGCTTGAGAGAAGAGAAAGAAAGTGTGAGACTTTATTCTAAAGGTTCTTCAACCAAATTTTATTCCAACTTCCCTAGTGGGGAGAAGAGTGAACCTTTCCACCAAATTATAAGTTTCCTAAACTAAGTAGGATCCTTTGGGGAGCTATAACCAATGAGTTTTATCGTGATCCACTGTAATTGAAATTTGTTTTTATTGCAAAGAGTCTCAAAAGGATGACTAGACAATTGACAATAACGAGGGGAGTGAAGCATCCTTTGGAATTGATTAACACCAATAAGAGATATATAATATTTATCATTATTATATTATTATTAGTTATAAGGTAATTATTGATGACCAAATGGTTTAGAGTACTAAAATGTGTGCTCGAGAATTTAACTTGGGGAGCTAGTTCCAAGAATCACACCAAAAAGGCACATTCTTCGAATTGTCCACTTCCTAGATCTTATGTTGTTCAATAAGGAGTCCATTATTGTTTGCACCATTCCATATTGAAGACAATTGGACATCTTTTTGAGCTCTTAGTCTCTTCTAGAAGTTGTTGTCTTAGCTATATTTTCTAATCCATATTTGGTGTCATAGTTCACTTCCCTCCTATATTTAATGCCACCACAATTTATCTCCCACCACTTTTATTAGGATTTTCTATACCTCTAATATCAAGATTGACTTGAAGTTTAGAAGGTTCATCTTATCCGAAGCTACTAAGGATGACTTTCTTTCGCAACAAAATCCCCCTTTTGAAAAGAGAAACAAATGTTGTAAATGCATTTAAGAGTAGATTTTGTAGAAGCATGAATAGACAAATTATAGAGAGGCATAGCTTGAAGGATTAGCTCAAGAAGCATTAAGTAGCTCGTGATGTTAAGAGAATAAGATATCAGAATATCAAAACCTACTATACATATTTTATAACATTGTAGTCTAATACTTCATGTTTAAGGAATTATCAACAAGGGACTTATAAATTTTCTAGGTAAGGATCATCACTAGAAGGATATTGGAAAATAGATGTGGCGTTGGCTAGAAGGGGGATAGTAAAGAAGAAAAATTTGGACTTTGGGTAGTTAAGTCAGGTGCTTGAAGTGGACATGAAATACTCCAATGACTAAGAGGAGGACAAATATTCACAAACAAATAGGATATTGGTTAACATAGTATCATCAACAAATTGCTAATAGGAGACCAAAATATCAACACCAAGATGATGAAGACCCTTGATCCTATGAGTGGATACAACAACTTTTAAGGCCATTTCTAAATATTTTGTTGCCAAAAATAAACAAAAATTGATAGAACAGATCACTATGTTTGATAACCCTAAGGAGATTGGTGATTTTTTCAATATCAAAAAAATATGTTTGCAAAAAAAACAAGCAATATAAAAATGGTAATAAGAACTAATAGGCTAATTCCTAAAAAATTTTGAATTTATTTTGAAAACAAAAAAATATTTAAAAAAAAAACAAATCAAAAATTAAAAATTAAAAAGAAAACAATTCTTTGGTTTAAAATATGGATAGTTAATAATAATATTCCCGTTCTAACCAAGTTAACATTAACTTATTATAATTTTTAACATTTTATAAGATAAAAAATTAAATTGAAACTACAAAACACTATAAAACTTGATTTTATACTTGGTCAATGTTTCAAACAATCTAATGTAGTTCATCCTCTGGACAAAGGTGAAAAAAATATTCAGTAAGGATGTTTAAATAGCAAAGATGCAATGTTTAAAACTGTGATATAATGAAGAACAAATACATTAAAGTAATAATACAACAAGGGTGGGACTACTTGCAAATTGATTCCAAACACCTAAATCCTCCTACACTACGGATGTATGGTTGACACATTTAGAGATTTTAACATGAGTGGGAATACTTGCAAATTGATTCGAGACACCAAAACTTGAGGCCATGATGGTTTCAATACTCAAACATATAAAGCCTCTAGAGATTTGAACACAAGTTGGACTACTTGCAAATCGATTCCAAACACCAAAACTTAAGGTCATAATGGTTTCAATACTCAAATATATAAAATGATTCATCAAAGTAAACGTATGCACTGCTTGTAAAACGACAACCTATGATAAATATTTTTTTTAAATAACTAAAAATCCCATAGATGAAATAATTTGTTGATTGGCAAAAATAATTAAAAGGTAAAACAATTACTGATAATAATAGTTCCATATTGCAAGATTTGATTCGAAACACACCTAAAGAGAAAGTCATTTTGGGAGGGACATTTTTAACTTAACATGAGGAGGGTTGGAAGTGTGCATCATGGAGCTTTGAAGGAGTACCCTCAGCACATAGCACATGTCTTAATTTTAGAAATAGCAGTCGTATATATACATTTTGACATCCAACAATGGAAACTAAAATTCATGAGAAATCTTAAACGTTAACAAACATACCATGTTAAGATAAGAAAAGCTTGAAATGTAGAAATGAATTTGACCTCATCAGAAATAGGTTCGTAGCCATTTTCCCATATCTAATTGACGAAACTAACGTTTCAATCTTGCCAGCAACAAACAACTTCACTTTTCCTTCGAAGACGAAAAATCCGCAAAGAATACAAATAAAATTGATCTCAGCCCAATAACAACTTTACAAGCATAGGGATCACGAGAAACATACAAACAAAGGTTAAGTAGTCATTTTCCAATAGATCTAAGTTAAAAAACAACTTTACGGATCGATCTTTTGTCCAGCCAACCCATTTATATTTTTTTGAGTCTTTTCTAGATAACTTCGATCAGAGAACAATAAGCCACATTCACTATTAAAATGATTAAAATTATCAAGGCATGAAACATTTTGTATAATTTTGAGTCCATAAAGTCTTTTTTAATCGGAACTGGGCCGATGGATCAATAAATAGGAGATTTCCAAAATTGCTTTAGAGTTGTTTTAAGTTGCAATAATAATTTCTTCGGGACTCCATTTTATAGATAGGCAAGTTTATTGAAAAAAACTTGAGAAACCAAGAATTCCTGGTCATAACTATTGACAACTTTCCATCATTTCATATTATAGATAGATTGGTGGCCCTATCGTCTAGTGGATCAGCGACATCTCTTCATCAAAGGAGGCACGAGGATTCAGACTTCCATGGGGTACCATGATCCATTCATTAGGTATCCTAAATAATTTTCCAATTTACTGTCTTGTTCCTAGGTCGATACCCGAGTGGTTAATGAGGACAGACTGTAAATCCATTGGCGCTAAGTTAAAAAACAACTTTACTAAGTTAAAAAATAACTTTACAATAACAGGGAGAACAATAAACATATTCACTGATTAAATCTTTCAAAATCGCTCTAATGTAATTGTTTATCTCATAGAAGAGATAATAGAGTACATTCAAGAATGAAAATTTCCCCAGGAAAGAAGATACAAAATAAGAATTTACGTATAGTATCAGTTCACATGGTTTTTGTCACTATCCCAAAAAGCTATAACATTAGCTTACTGTTAATTGGATTCGATATTTCTTACCTATCCAAGAGATGTGTATATTATATATTATTTAATTAAAAAATATATATATAGATATATGAGATGTGGTGTGTATATACCTATTATGCAATTAATACAGGTCAACTAAAATTTGATAATAATGTCTCAACGAGTTTGGTAGAGGAGCATAGAGACAATAGAGACAAAGAACGAGTGCGAGAGGAGGAAGAGAGTCACCCATATTTTGTATTAGGTCATGAAGATTGATATGTGTAAATTTTTTTAAATAGGAAAACATATTTACGTTCTTTTATACCAATGTCATACCTATTACATTTTTCAATGTGTTGATGTTAATGAACATCTATACAACTGTATGGTTAAATTTATTTAGCTGTGTTTATGTAATCTAGAAATTACACATGATTCTTGTGATGGAAATATGAATGCATGGGTTGATAGTGGATTGGTTTCTAGAAATCAATAATAGTAGGAATATGATTCTAGGAAAAAGGATTCAAAAACTCGTCGAATTGTGAATTCAATTAGTAGAAGATTGTCTTAGAATGCATTGGAGAATGGGATTATATGCCAAACCTGTATTCTAGATTGTGTTGTTTAAAACTCTAAAACTCTAGCTTAGGGAAATTAGATCTGAGAGTTGAAATCACTTCAAAGAGGTGGATATGGTTTTGTTTTCTTTGTTAAAACACATGGAAGATTGATGGTATTAAATGTTAAAAACGTGGAGCGAAGTGCTTTTCTCAATTCTTTCAAATAGCTAAATAGATTACACAGGAGACAATAGTAATTAATAACTGAACTAGAACTCAACGAAACTCGACTAAACTAAAAAAATTTATGAATCTTAGTACTAAATAGTGGTTGGAATTACTTCTTCCAACACTCCCTTTTAATTACCACCACTCATTTCAAAGATTACAATCCCACGGTTAAATAGAATATCGCTTACAATTTAAAAATTTTGGTGTAAGTTCTTAGGATAGATTTATTTTTCTTTTTATTTTCTTATAGATCATGTATCATTTGAATTGCTTCAGTTTTTTCTTTTCATTGTAGGCTTCAAACTTCTGTTTCATCATTTTTTGGTGTAGTTCTTCCATTGTTTCTTCAAGTTGTCTATGCATGTCATCTATTTCTTCAAACATATGCTTATACATGGATTGTTTCCATAGATCATTTTAATTGTTATCAAGAGTTGCACAGAGAAGACATGAAATGACAAACCAACACAAGAGGAGCTCAAAGTTGTGGATCACCGGGAGCTCCTACAAGAAAAACACCACGCAGGCTTCACATTAATCTCCAATAATAAATAGATACAATTTGTTAGGGACAACAAATCATATCCCTAAATAATAGGAACTGAATGACTAAGAAAAGTAGAATGCACAACTACGTAACAACAATAACCTATTCTCCATTAATTCTAACACTCCCTCTTAATGGAGAAAGGGTTCCTAAGCACACCTAATATGTCCCAATTAACTCAAACTTCAGTATTCCTAGAGGCTTAGTAAATATATCATCCATATTATCACAACAATTACAATATTCAACACAAATCTCTTTGGGCTACACCTTTTGCCTAACAAATGAAATTGAGTCTCTATGTGCTTAGTGTTTTTATGAAAAACAATATTGTAAGCCAGTTTGATAGAAATTTTATTATCACAATTGATAATCGTAGCATCTGTCTGTTCTTCTCCTGCATCTTGGAGAAGTCTGCTCAACCAAACTGCCTCACATGCTGCTACACACATAACTTGATATTATGTTTCTGTTGAGGATAAGGCTATAGTATGTTGCTTCTTGCTACACCAAGAGATGACCCCAAACCCAATGCTAAAGGCATAACCTGTAATTGATCTTATATCGTCTAAATTTTACCACCCAATCAAAGTCTGTCCAATCTGTCAAGCTAACATCAAATGAGTCAGAATACAAAATACCAAAGTATGATGTTCCTTGAAGATACCTCAGTACTCCTTTCACTGCAAGCCAATGGTTCTCATGAGGTTGAGTCATGAACTGACTCAAAACACTCACTGCATAAGCTAGATCTAGTCTCGTTGTAGTCAAATAGATAAAACTACCAACTAACTATCTGTACAATGTTGCATCTACATATTTCAAACCATCATCCACCTAAAGTTTGTTGTTCTATTGTAAAGGAACAAATGCAGCCTTGCACTCATCCATTTTCAATTTAGTCAACAAACTCTTAGCATACTTACCCTAGGACAAGAAATATTGGCTTGAATCTCTCCAAACTTCTAGACCCAAACAATAATACATTTCTCCAAGGTCCTTCATCTCAAATTTATGTGATAACTATTACTTGATTTCTTCAATGAGATTTTCTACACTCCCTATCATGATCAGATCATCTACATATAAAGAAATCAACGCTATTTACCCCTCATCATTAAACACAATATACAAATTAGGATCATTTTTGCTCTGTTTATAACCATGCATGAAAAAAAATGAATCAATTTTGTCGTACCAGGATCTAGGAGCCTGCTTTAAACCATATAAAACTTTCTTTAGTCTACATACTAAATGCTCTTCTCCTTTCTTAACAAAACCCTCAAGCTGCACTAAGTATACTTCTTCTTTTAAATCACCATTTAAGAAAGCATATTTAATATCTAATTGATGTATTTCCCAATGATGTGTAGTGGCTAAAGCAATAATCAATCTAACGGTATTTAATTTTGCAACAAGGGCAAATGTTTCCTCAAAATCAATACCTTCCTTCTAGGAATACCCATTTGCAACTAGCCTTGCTTTATACTTATCAATAGACCGATCTGCTTTAAATTTCAACCTAAATTACCATCTACAACCTATCGGTTGTTTATCATGAGGAAGATTTAATGGATCTCAAGTATTATTTTTAATAATAGATTCATATTCCTCCTTCATTGCTTCCTTCCATTCAAAATTCTTACTAGCTTCATAAAAATTAGAAGGTTCTGCAATGTTTAACATACTAGTCATGAGTGCACAATCCCTATACCGAGCTGGTAACTGTTTTAGCTTGCTAGATCTCCTAAGTGGTGGGGTGTCAATTACTCTACTATGTTCTTCTTTTTGTGGACTGAACTCAATTTCTTCCTCTTTGTCCTACAGTTGCTACTGTTGATGTTGTTGTTGATTGATCCCTCTTTCAACATCACCATCTAAAAGTAGCGATAAATGCCATTCTTCATTACCTTGAATAGGATTTTCATCATCAACTTGTTCATGGAATACTACGTATCTATTAACAAACACCTTGTGAGTAGAAGGATCAAACAATTTATCAGCCTTAAACTCACTGCAGTATCCAATGAAGGTACATTTAATGGCCTTTGAATCTAACTTCTTCCTGTTTCCTTTGGGAACATGCGCAAAAGCTTTACAACCAAATACTTTAAGGTGACTTACTGCAGGCTTGAAGCCCAACAATGATTCAAAATGAGTTTTATAATCAAGACTTTTAGTGGGACTCCTATTCTTCAAATATACTACAGTATTGACAATTTCTACCCAAAAACCATTAGTTAGATTCTTACCTTTCAACATGCTGCGAGCACACTCCACCAGTGTTCTGGTTTTCCTCTCAGCTACTCCATTCTGATGAGGAGTGTAAGATGTTGTAAACTACTTTTTTATCCCATGCTCTTTATAGTATTTTTTGAGATGCCCTTTCATAAATTCTCCGCCTTGATCTGATCGAAGAATCCTGATGAACTTTCATGTCTACTTCTCGATCATGTTCATGAACTGCTTGGAATACTCAAAGGCATGAATCTTCTATCTAAGAAAATACACTCATGTGAATCTTGTACAATAATCAACAAATATTAGAAAATAATAGGCCCCACCTAACGATATTGTCTGCATAGGGCCACATAAATCAGTGTGTACAAGTTCGAGTGTATCCCTATGTTTCCTATCTTTAACAACAGGAAATTCATCTCTATGATGTTTACCGAATGCACATGCTTCACAATCAATATGCAACTTTTTCAAAATAGGAAGACCATCTACCATACCTTTGTTCTGCAATAGAACAAGGTCACTGAAATTGATGTGCCTAAGTCACTGATGCCACAAATTTTTAGCAGACTTATCTAATGAAATCAATGCTTGCTGTGATTTACTCTTCACATCTAGTTTGTAGATTCCTCCAATACGAATACCTGTAGCAATAGGCTTCATCTCGTCTAACAAGTCTTTAATAATACAATAAGATTTAAAGAATTCTACCTTGAGACCCTAGTCTGTAATTTTTGATACAGAAATCAAGTTCCTCTTAATATGAGGAACATACCACACATTAGATATATTCCTAATATTTCCATCAGGCAGAGTGAAAAGAACATCTCCATGTCCGTTGATCTCATACCCTCTATTATCTCTAAGTTATAATTTTACTCCAGTGTTGGATTCTCTAAAATTTCTGAACCATTTATTTTTACCTATCATATGTGAGGAGGCTCCAAAATATATGAACCAAATATGTGATTCATCATCCTCAGTGGCTAGTGCAGTCTCAGCCATAAATAATCTGACATCCCAATTCTGATCTGCATCAACCAGATGACCTACATGTCTTCTCTGCTTGTACCTCTCTCCATTTTCCTTTTTCTTATGGAAACATTTAGCAATATGGCCTATCTTATCACAATAAAATCATTTAGGAGGAGATTTTTGTTTATGCAAGGTACCTTATGGTGTCCTTTTTTGTGATACGCTTGTGATCAGCCACTTCTTTCCCCTTTGGCTTGAACTTTGTCATCAATGCAAGATCTAGATTTTGAGTTTTGAGAGACAACCTTCTTTCCTCTTCTTGTAGCAAGATCTTGGTAAGCTCTTCAAAGCCCAAAGGCTTTTCTCTTGCATTGAATATCATTATAAACATCTAATAGTCATCTATCATGTCGTTCATAGTAATCATCACCGGATCATCATTCGCCACAGTCTGACCGATATTAGTTAGTTTATATTTAACCTCCTTTATCCGGGATATGAATGAAGAAACCAACTCATTCTCCTCCATCTTGATTAAGAGAACCTTCTTCCTGAGGTACAAGGTTCAATTAGTGGTCTTGATATCATACTTTTCTTTGAGAAACGTACATAGGTCATTCACTATCTTACACTCCTGAATGTGAGGGATGATGTAATCTTTGACCAATAACTTGAGGAGAACCTTTTCCTTCATCTCCCTTTTCTCCTAGTCTTGAATCGTTGTATTCGATCCACCAACTACAGTAGGTTGCTTGACCTCATCATCAGTGGCAATGCCATAGGCATTCTGTCCCTCAAGCAGGGTCTACAGCTTAAACTTCCAATTTGTGTAATTGGATCCATCGAGCTTATTACTCTCATTGTGATAAGCTTCAACAATTTTATTATTCATCTTGAATGAATAAAAAACTTCAATAATTTAAATAAACCCTAGATCTCCTTTACAAAAAAAAAGTGTTGGCCACAAATTCCTCAGATTTTTTAAAAAGAAAAAATGCCCCCTTAGTATCAGATAATAATTCCTTTAATTAAAAAAAAAAAAGAACTCCATTTTGTTTTTAATTAAAGCTTAGAAGAAAAAACATAAATTAAAAAAAAGGCTTAATTATCTAAGCAGGTCCTTTGGCACTTCTCTCCTTGCTCAGCTCCTAAATATGTTCAACTCCTCTATAGTCTTCAAAACAATGGACTATTCAATGCACAACGTTCCAAACAGTCTTTGTTGACACGATTATCAATGCGCAGAATATTACAGAATCTATCACACACTCCTCCTTCACAGATTATGGTAGACTCAAAGCGTAGCAGCAGTAGCTCATGATAATGATGATGGCAATGGTAGTGGCCCCAACTCAAGTGTAGTGTAAACCCTTCAATTGTGCCTAGGCTTCTCAAATCTCTTGTATAACTTCACGTTGTAGGTCACCTCTCGATTTTCATGATCTCCACACTATGCAGACAAATTGATCTCCTCCAACAATTTTCGTAGGAAGCCCCTCGATCGTGGCACTATGATGATTGTCGCCTGTGGATCATCAACCACTTCATGGATCACCTTCAGACTACCACCTGAGGAGTTGTGCCTTATGACCTCTCCAAACCCTAAGAAAAATCCTCTATAAGATCGTGCAACCACCATGCACAACAAAAAAAACAACCTCTTACTTGTGGCTCTACTTCACACGCAACTCATGACTTCCTCCATGGCCTTGAATGATCTTACCTTTTGAAATTCAACGGCAGATCTCACTCTGATGGGGCAGTCCACTCTGGCCTCCTCGTTGTATTCAACTCTGACACTGCAATCTTCCTCACAGCTCTATTGGCGATCTAACCTCCTCTTTGACGTAGGTCAAACATAAATGCCTCCTTCCTGCCGCCTCTTGAATGAGGGGGAACATATTGTTTTGTTCACTGCAACCTTCTCTTCTAGCACGCAGTACAGACTAACATGCAGTGCAGTCGGCACATTTATCCACGAGGAGGTCATGAAGCTCTTTGCAGCTGTACACGTAGGGGTTGTGCCGGTCCACAAAAAAACTCACTCTGAGTTTCCAAAACGATAAGGTGGGAAGGGTTACAATGCACTCATCACACTTTCCGACCCAAATGTCGTGATGTCTCTACTACAATCACGCCCTCACTCGGCTTATAGGATTAACAATGCTGCAAATCTGATACTATGTCAAGAGTTGCACAAGGAAGACATTAAATGACAAACCAACACAAGAGGAGCTCACAGGTGTGGATCACTAGCAGCTCCTACAAGTAAAATGCCACACAGACTTCACATTAATCTCCAATAATAAATTGATACAATTTTTTAGGGACAACAAATAATATCCCTAAATAATAGGAACTGAATGAGAAAGAAAAGTAGAATGCACAACTATGTAACAACAATAACCTATTCTCCATTAATTCTAACAATTGTGTCCTCTTAATCAATAATATTTGTATTATCAATTTTATGCAATGTAAGATAAAAATAAAAATTTATCTCTTCAGGAATCCAATACATGAAAAATTCATTAACATTTCATTTTTTACAATATCCATGTTTCCTTCAACATTCATTGTTGCAGCTTATATGCATACTTCAACAACAAATGGTGCTGCAAGTTATTCTTCAAAGAACATTAACTCTTCTTGAAATTTTGTTGTTTCTTCATGATCATCCTGTTTACCTTCAAACTCAAAATCAATGCCAAGTTTGAAAACCTCTGGAGAACCATGGTTGTTTTGTTCTTTCTATATGAGAGCTTTTTCCTCTTGCACTTCTTTCTATGCCTCTATCACTTCCATATTTTTTACTAAGTATGACTGTTGCAAATAGGTTGTCTTCCACTTGGATTCTAGAAAGAAGTGACATTTTCTCATAAAATAACATCATATGAATCAAAGATTTTTGTTGCATCATGTGCAACCAATAATCATTGGCTAATTGGCCTTCATCAAAGTTAACGTCAACAACTTTAATTGTTGGATTGACAAAACCATTTACAGCGTCAACAGAAGTTTCATTGTCATCAACAAACTCTAATGCTCGATTCACTAATTCATCATTAGCTTGTGGTTGGGCATAGTGGGATAAATGAGCATCTGTGTTTTCTTTCTCTATTTTCCTATAACACACCATTATCATTTTCATCCACTTTTAAGTGGGATTCATGAAAACTTCATCTTTGTATATCTGCTACTATAGATCCACCTTCCTTTTCATCTACAACTTGATTACTTTCCTTTTAAAAAAACCTCTTCATAAGGGTATTTTAGGTCTCCTTTCTTTTCATTGTATCTACAATGAGGGGAAGAATGTTGTCATCTACACATTCCTTTATACATTTTAATACAAAGTCACTATTTTTTATTTTTGCTGACAAATATTTCAAATAAACCCTAACAATTATTTTTGTTTCTTTGAATTTCTTAGCCTCTTGGATTTTTCCATCTGTTGAGTGTTGGCTAACGATAACTCAACAAACATATCAACTTGAAAACATAGTCATTTCCTGGAATCAGTAAACCCTTCAGTAATTCTTTTAATACATTATGGCTTCCATGTTACACAAGTTCAAACAAATTTAGCTTTCAACTTTAGCTCTAACAATGATGGCTATGATTTGGCTCAGAGTGGTGGCATGCAATAAGGGTGGTTCCAAACGATGGCTATGACTATGGCTCGGAGCGGTGGCATGCAATAAGGGTGGATCACCAAGAGCTCCTACAAGAAAAACACCACACAAGTTTCACATTAATCTCCAATAATAAATAGATACAATTTGTTAGGGAAAACAGATAATATCCCTGAATAATAGAAACTAAACGATGAAGAAAAGTAGAATTCACAACTACATAACAATAATAACCTATTCTCCATTAATTCTAACAATTGTGTCATCTTAATCAATAATATTTGTATTATTGATTTTATGCAACATAAGATGAAAATAAATATTTATCTCTTCAGGACTCCAATACATGAAAATTTCATTAACATTTCATTTTTTACAACATCCATGATGTCTTCAACATTCATTGTTGCAGCTTATATGCATACTTCATCAACAAATGGTGTTGCAAGTTATGCTTCAAAGAACTTTAACTCTTCTTGAAATTTTGTTGCTTCTTCATGATCGTCTTGTTTGCCTTCACACTCAAAATCAATGCTAAGTTTGAAAACATCTAGAGAACCATATCTTTTTTGTTCTTTTTGCATGAGAGCTTTTTCCTCTTGCACTTCCTTCTGTGCCTCTATCGCTTCCATATTTTTTACTAAGTTCGACTATTGCAAACAGGTTGTCTTCCACTTGGATTATAAAAAGAAGTGGCATTTTCTCAGAAAATAACATCATATGAATCAAAGTTTTTTGTTGCATCATGTGCAACCAATAATCATTGGCTAATTGGTCTTCATCAAAGTTAACATCAACAACTTTAATTGTTGGATTGACCAAACCATTTACTGTGTCAATGGAAGCTTCATTATCATCAACAAGCTCTAATGCTCGATTCACTAATTCATCATTAGCTTGTGGTTGAGCATAGTGGGA
>APFE031672898.1:0-11872 GCA_000404065.3 Pinus taeda | reverse complement strand
GCCCAGGATTGGTGGTTTCATGGGATGGTTACACTAGGGCACTATAGAGTGATGACATATGATGAGTTTACTAGGTCACTGATGGAGCGATTTGATCGGAGGGATCCAGAGCAGCATTTTGTTGAGCTGACAAGGCTCAAATAGACAGGGAGCCTAGAGACCTACATTTCAGATTTCTTGAGGGTCTCTACAATGGTGTCAGACCTATCCATGACACGGAGGGTCTACATGTATGTTGAGGGGTTAGCAGAGCCATTTTGGGGTTTAGTCCGGTCCACTAAACTAGCCACAACCTAGGACGCTATTAACAGGACCCGGGACTTACATGATGTCTTACCCAGGACCCAGACACCTTACCCCTAGAGACAGACTTTTTAGTCTAAGGGGAAGGATGTGAGGATTTCTCCTCCAAAGGGGAATCTAGGACAAGTACAGCTTGACGACGATGCTAGGAGGGAGTTGAAGAAGAAGCGGGTTTGCTTCACCTGTAAGGAGCCATGGGCACTAGGACATAGATGTGCTGCTGGCAAAGCACAATTTTATTGAGGTCTTCTTCGAGAGCAGTGGAGAAGAGGATGATGAGGAGGATGTGGAGGCGGGAGATAGCCATGTCATACAGGGACCTTTCCCACCTCCACCACTAGCAGTAGGTGGTGCATCTTTTCCACCCACTGGAGGGGCCGTTGCAGCGTTGCGAGGAGTTTCCAAGTATCTGACGCTACGCGTATGAGGGAAAATATGTGGCCAGTGCGTATCATTTTTTGTTGACAGTGGGGCAACCCACAACTTCATCATTGCATAGATGGTTGAGTGGAGAGGTATTTAGACAGAGAGCTTCGATGGGTTTTCAGTCTTGGTCCTAGGAGATCAGACCATGACGTGTGCATGTTATGTTCCAGAGCTTTCAACGACGTTGGGAAGTTACACATTGACTAACCACTTTTTCATGGTCGATATCCCGGACACGTACATGATACTAGCTTTTCAGTGGCTTATCACTCTAGGGAAGGTCACAATAGATTGGAGGACCCTAGAGATGGAGTGGGATGATGAGAAGGCAAGGAGGCATGAGAAGATATGGGGACAACACACATATCCGCCTTAGACTGTGTTGGCTCATCGGATGGAGGTAGTCTTCCGGAAGGGAGACATAGAGTGGGTAGTGGAACTGCGTGAATCAGAGGCAGGGACTATAGGGCAGATGGTACATCCAGAGATACAGTCCATCCTTGATCGGTATGCCATAGTGTTTGGGGAGATTCCACCAGGACAGCTACTGGATTGGGGGTTTGAGCACATTATTGAGCTTGAGAAGGGCATTCAGGCAGTGATCACCACCCCTTATAGGCACCCCAAGGCCTATCGGGATGAGATTGAGTGGGATATCCAGGAGTTGTTGGCACTTTGGCACATTCGATCGAGCATGAGTCCTTTTTCTTCTTCTGTGGTGTTGGTGACGAAGAAGAATGGTACATTGAGGATGTGCATTGACTACAGGGCCCTGAACAAGAAGACCCTGAAGAACAGGTACCCCATACCTAGGATTGATGAGTTGATGGATGAGTTGATGAGAGGCAGCAGAAGTGGATTAGCAAGATCCATGCATATGACTTTGACATTGAGTATGTCAAGGGTAAGAACAACATGGTAGCAGATGCCCTTTCACGTAGACCAGCCACCTTGCCTCTTATGAGTTTGGATATAGAATGGAGGGCTCGACTCTTAGTAGAGTACTCCAAGGACAGGTTTGCATGCGAGGTTCTGGATGGGTAGGTGGCAGATGACAGGTACAGGGTGGTTGATGAGATCCTCTAGTACAGGGACCAGATCTTCTTGATTGAGGGGTCTTAGTTCAAGAAGAAGATACTCTAGGCATCGCATGATCCACTGTTGGCAGGACATCAGGGGTTTACCAAAACCTACAGGGCCATTAGGGAGAGGTTCTCATGGAAGGGTCTCAAGGAGGACATACTCCAGCACATCCAGGTGTGCGATATTTGCCAGAGGAATAAGGGAGAGATGAGCCATCTCGTGGGATTATTGTAGTCTCTTCCCATTCGAGAGAGGAAATGGGAGAGTATTTTGATGGACTTTATCACAGGGTTGCCCATGGAAAAGGGCAAGGGTTGTATCTTTGTCGTTGTTGATCGACTGACGAAGTACACACACTTTTTTGCCATATCCGCACACTATAAAGCAGCACAGGTGGCTGAGTTGTTCTTCAGAGAGATCTTTGGGCTACATGGTCTTCCTAAGACCATCGTCAATGATAGGGACAACCGTTTCATGGGCGGGTTTTGCAAGGAGCTTTTCCATCGGTATGTCAACATTCTATGCCTTATATGGGTATCATCCTCTATCTTTTGCTGACGTGATGTTTGGTGACAGCAGGGCTCCTAGAGCCAAGATTTGGATCCAAGAGAGTCAAGATATTCTCCGAGCTCTCAAGGATAACATGGCTACAACACAGAGCTAGCAGAAGTTGTATGCTGACAGGGGTCGGGTGGAGAGATAGTTTGAGGTGGGGGACATGGTCTACCTATGATTACAGCCATACCGACAGTCGTCACTAAAGAAAAAGGGGGCTGAGAAGCTCAAGCTCCACTTTTATGGGCCGTAGAGGGTGATTCACAAGGTTGGATAGGTTGCATATGAGTTGGAGCTGCCCCAAGGCAGTAGAATTCATAACATTTTTCATGTATCGTGCCTAAAAAAGGCATTGGGGTAGCAGGTGATAGTGACAGATGAGCTACCACCCATGGATGACGAGGGGCATTTGGTATTGCAGTCGGAGGCTATCATTGATACCAGGGAGAGGTAGCTATGGAACAGGACAGTCTGAGAATTATTGTTGAGGTGGAAGAATATGCCGGATGAGGATGCCACTTGGGAGAATGTGAAGATCTTGCAGCATCCATCACCTCAGTTGCTTGAGGACAAGCAACATTTTGCCGGGGGAGACTGTAATATTCCTAATTAGCCATGGCTAATTGGAATATTCGATTTTGTTGAATTTTTGCCTTCTGTAGTTATTTGTAAATAAAAAAGTGAGGACGGGGGACATAACTCACTTTTAGAATAAAAAGTCACTTCCTAGTAGCACAATGTTGTGACTTAAAGGGGAGCCAAGAGGGCCAAAGGGGGACGTAGAAATGGAGCCCACGCAGACACATGGAGAGACTGCGCAAGAGGGAAGGAACACGTGGCAAGAGGGGAACCACGTAGGAAGAGGTGAGCCTTGGGATTGAGAGAGGTGATGGCTATAAAAGAGAGAGCAGCCCCATCGTTTTGATCATTCAGTTATGTGCATTTTGAGCTAGTCGTTTTGACTTCTGAGCATGCTGGCTGTTTACCTGTTCTGCAACACTGTTTATTGCATTGAGTGTGTCTCCATTCAGAGATCTCACCCTTAACCCTGGGGGACTTCGAGTGCCTGCTCGGGCAAGGTATTTCCATCGATATTTCAGTAGTACTTTTATCAGCATTTCAGCAGCAGTTTCATCAGCATTTTGGAGGACTGCGCAATACTTGGAGAGGGACGCAGTTCTTTTTGGTTGTAGTGTTGGATTGGGGTTTTGTAGGTGGATTTATGCTAGGAGATTGAGCAGGGGTCCAGCTCTTGTCTCATTGGAGGGTTTTTGGCAAGGTTTCAGGCCATGTTTCAGGTAGAGTTTAGAGGGGTTTTCTTCAATGGCAGCGCAGGGCATTGAGGAACTGTGCAGAATCCCAAGAGGTTGTTTTTCGGGGGTGAACCATTCTAGGAAAGCTTTCTGGGTTTCTTGAGTGGAGCACGAATCTAGAGTTTCAGCTTTTTCCGAGGAGGGGAGCAACCCCAAATCATCATTTGTTTTCTAGCAACAGTAGCACAACAACAACATCCACGCAGAGAGGCCATTCTTATCATTCTGAGAGTATTTCTTCACTTGCCTTGTGCAAGTCGAGGTGCCATCTGTCTAATCACCTCTTGTACTCATTTATTGCTTAGTATAATAAAATGGCTTAGAATTTCTCACTGCGTTTCTTGTGTATCTGCTTATATTTCCGGTTTACATTATTATATGTTGTTCCACTATTATTTTATCACTTCTGGTTTATTATATCATTTGCATATATTTGGTTTGAGTTTTTGCTGGGGTTTGAGGAATATTCTGTGTTAGGAATATTACACCGCTACACCATTTTGCCGAGATGTATATCTTGTTGTAAGTTGCTTGTGAATTCCATGCTCTGTGCAAAATCGTAGGAAATCATTTGAGATGTATTCACCACCTCTGTCAGTCCTAAGGACTTTGATGTAGTGTCCACTTTAATTCTAAAAAAGAGCTTTGTATTGGAAAAAGTGCTTAAACACTTCAATTTTCTGTTTGAGTAGATATACCCATCTCTTCTTTATGTAGTCATCTATGAAGGTCAATAAATAATGGCTACCACTAATTGATGGTGTCTGCATTGGGCCACATAAATCTGAGTGGAAAATATCCAAAGGTGCGTTTTCCCTTATTGACTTTCCTATTGGAAACGTCTCTCTATGTTGCTTGCCCAAGATACATCCTTCACATAGGTTTTCCGGTTTTTCTATGAGTGGTAATCCCTTCACCGTGCCTTTCCTATGCAATAAATTCAAACCTCTTGAAATGTCCAAACCTCAAAAGTTGAGATGTCCAAATCTCAAATTCCATAACCAATTTTCATCTTTGACCTATGCTTGATAGTTCACTTGTGTGACAGCTGCATCTTTTCTTCCATCCTCTTGTGAGTTCATTGATAGTTGTTCTTGTGCACCTTCTTCTTTCAAATATGTTCTTATCTTTAGGGAAAACATTCTATTGTTTGCCATATGAACCTTTGCAATCAGCTGTCTACTTGGAGGCATATCCAAAATTGTGCACACATCATTTTTGTAAAAGACATTGTAGCACTTTTGCTAGAAATTTTACCCACAACAAAGAGTAAAACAAAAGAGGTGGTAAATTTACTGGTGAAAGATTAATACCATAACGGAACAAGCCACACTTTACATTATATGTCAAAACATAAGGAAACACATTCAGTTAATACCATAACAGAACAAGTCACACTTTATATTATATGTCAAAACATAAGGAAACACATTCACAATAAATTTGCTGCGATTTAACCCATTTTCCCGCCCCCGCGCACACCAATATTTAATATTTCCTCCACGATTTTCTCCTCACTACCTCAGAGACTTTCTCACTCTTTCACTTGCCCAACATACAAAATGACTTTTACATCCATATTTATCTCAACATACAAATTTGACATTAATACATGAAAGAGTTACATAATAAATGGTTTTCTAAACTTGCACGTGTTGTGGAGTGTGAGCAACAGTGATAGAGTGAATGCTCCTCATACTTGTTTACTAAACTTCATTAAATTCCTTAACTTATGTGTTGTGTTGGGCAATAGTGGCGTGGAGTGTGGGCAATAGTGGCAGAGTGAATGTTTGTCGATACTTATTTACTAAACTTAATTAAATGCTTTAACCTCTGTGTTGTGTTGCGAAATAGTCTGCACTGTACTTCTCTCACTTGAGTCATTTTACCTCCAAAGTATGTTTAAAGCGGTGATTGGGATTAATATTTCCAACAAAGAATGCATGGCCACTTTCAAAACGTCAACAATAAAGATCTCCTCTCTCACGAGCCATGAAGCACAACCAATGACTCCCCATGATGCCACCCATGAAGCACAACCAATGACTCCCCATGATGCCACCACCTCAGCCCTTACCATGGTCATTACTTGAGCTTCAAGTCCAAGATATATAAGTTTACCTTGTGATATTGCTTTATTTTACATTTTATAATTTTTAAAGCCCGTCTCTTTGTATTTTATAAAAATAAGGTGAAGAATGGTAAGAATGGGGTGTAAAAATAAAGTGAAGAATGGTAAGAATGGTATAACACCCCAGTGACTATGTGGTTTATCTTAATTTTAGGGTAGATGCTATGTGGTTTATCTTAGTTTTAGGGCACATCTACCCTTACTTTATGAATCCTATACCCTTTGTGCAACCGTCAACTAATGAGCATTTACTTTATTAATGTGCTATTTTATAGGAGATGGAAGGGGAAAACATATCAATGAGCCCCAAACACTCTAATCGAGTGTCATCGCTTGAGCTTCATGTCCAAAATAATTTTACATTTTATTATTTTAAAAATTTGTCTCGGATTATTTTATTAAAAATTTAATATGAAAGATGTTTCTACATCCTATATATCTAAATGTTTCTGTTAACCATATTACATATGAATTATCTATCCTTTATAAAGGATAATTGTGAAATAATGATCTTTTACTTTATACACTTCTTTTCTTTTTTCTTTTTCTTTTTTAATTTAAATAAAGAATGAATAAAGGTAAAAACAAATTCATGAGATAGTGAAATTATTTTTTTTATATTTTCTAATACTGAGGTTCAACAATTTTACATATTTTTGTCATAAAATTAAATTACAGATATTTTTTTTTTTTTACTTTATATGATTGTTTTTATTATATATAAAATGAATTAATGCATTTTTATTTTAAGTATACTATAATTATTTAATTTTTAATTTTTTTTTAAACATATTTTCTAATCGAAATTTAAGCAAATTTTTTGGAAGAATAAGTTTGAGCTATATAATCTATGCAACTCAAATGCTTCAAAAGTTTTTCATAACATTTTTTTTGTAATAGCCACGAACCTCCTCCCCATAGCCACGGTGGAAATAGGAGGGATTTGAAAGATTTCACATATCTCTAAATACCAATTGAGCTGCCCCATGACTGCACAACATTAAATACATTTATGCATTCGAAAAAACATTTTAAATAAATAAAATTTACAATCTCACAATAAAATTTATTGTTGAATTGGACCTAAAAAAGAAATTTTCACAAACCTTTTAATATATCTTTTCGTTGTAGGTAGAAACAAATTAAGCAACTTTTATTTTTCATTTCTTTTGAAATGAATGGTGTCATGACACCTAAAATGAAGTAACGGAATTTTTATTTTCTACCTTAGAATAAATATTTCATGACATGTAAAAAAAATAATGGGTTTCTATTCCTAGCATATTATAACTATTGGACACTTTTTGATCTTTCTTTAGCATATTTAGCAGTGAATTTGCCTAGAAATTAGGCACAGATATCTTAAATGGTAAGTTTGAGCTTAGTAATCTACACAATTCAAGTGCTCCCCATTCACAATGTTGAATTTATTTATGCATTCATAAATACAATTTGAATCAATCTCATTCTAAAATTTATGGATTCCAAAAAAAATGATTTCCACTTAGAATACATATTTTTCTATTTTCATGGATAACAGTTGAGAAGGGCTCATGAAGGGGAAAAGTGCTCTCCAAAATGGTCTTCAGTCTTCTCTCGCTCTTCTTTATAAAGCTGATAGTCATCCTCAACTTTGTTGAGATCGAGATAGTCATATTCATCTTCCTTGTTGAGATTTGCTGGTTAAGAACTTATCTGATGACACTACACTATTCCACTTGTTGCAAACATCGTGAGATCCTCAGAGGGAATCGAGTGGTTGCAAGGCCAACATTTCTTCCCTAATTTCCTCAGGTGATATTTTATACAGCCTGCTAAGCTGGTGGTACCTTTTAAAACAAATGACTATGGTTTGTAAGGATGAGATGATATTTTTAGTTGATCTTTCGAAAGATGTAATGTGCGAAAAAACAATATTGTTAAGTTTTTTTTGCAAGGTATATCCTTTGAAACAGATCAACTAAAAATGTGACCTCACCCTTCGAAACCATAGTCATTTGTTTTAAGCCAAACCACCATATTAAGGACCAATGGCCAAGATGGAAGAGAATTGCTTAGCATGCTTAAATTACTGACCAAATCAGGGAAGAAATACTGAACTTGTCGCCACTCGATTGCCTCAGCAAATCTCGTAGTGTTTGCAAATCTTCAGGTCTATAAGATAGATCTACTTGATTAGTGTATCCAGAAGTATATACAGGCAGACACAATGGTTGTTGGAGAGAATCAAATTGGCAAAGGTGCCAAGGGCCTACAGCAAGTGAAAGGCAATAAATTCCGCCAAGGTGCGAAGCTCTCAATGGTTGTTGGAGAGAATCAGATTGGCAAAGGTGCCAAAGGCCTACAGCAAGTGAAAGGCAATAAATTTGAAGTCATCAACCAGCTGAGCACAATTTGAAGTCACTGCTTCACGATCCTTCAAACCGTCATCAACCCGCAAAACAAAATGAAAGCAAATATAACTAAAGTTCAAAGAAATTTCTGCAATTTCGAAATCAAAGAAAACGTGAAAGCCTACAGCATACCTGATTTCTTAATATCTCTAAAGCTTATGAGAATCAAAATCTAGTTTCCAAACTTTGTCGGAGATAAAAGTGGCAAACAAATCAATGAGCCCCAAACAATTTCATCATGGCCATTTATTTTTCAGTGGAAAAAAAACATATTTCATTAGAAAACAAAGAGGTTACATATTCCTGAGTCTTTATTACTGAGTGGAAAAAAAACAATGCATTAAGATAACAACTGATAATCTAAAGCTAGATAAACCAGTGGAAAGCCTCCCTTCTAGATAGCAAGAAACCACAGAAAAAAACCTAGAAAACTGTCAAGCTGTCTGGGCCAGACAATAGGGAAGCCGAGAGAAAGAACCCGCAGCTAAAAAATAGAGAAAACAAGGATCCACTAGCAAATACAAAAACCAGGAAAGTAAAAGGAAAAACAGAGAAGCAAAAAGAAATAGATCCGCCGAAGCAGAGACACCCGGCTTGGAAAGCTGATAAACCAAAATATTCTCCTTCGGATAGATGTGACAGAAAGATATAGAAGAAAATTGTTAGAGCCAGTGTATTCATGAAGTCACAAGTCACAGAAAGAGAGTGATGCCCAACACCGAGTATCACGAGCCATGAGACGTTACTTGTGCTTCACGTCCAAGATATATAAAATCACTTTGTGCCATGGCTTTATTTTACATTTTATAATTTTTAAAGTCCGCCTCTTGTCATTTTATATGAAAAAATTAAGGTGAAGAATGGTGTAACAACCCCGTGCCTACGTGGTTAATTTTAATTTTGACCTTGTCTCTTTAGGGCACACGTGTCATTTCCTATTGAATAGGATACCCTTTGTGCCAACTGTAAATTCATGAGCATTTATTTTATTAATGTTACTTTAGGGGAGATGAAAGGGGAAAACAGATTGATGAGCCCCATGGTCTCTAACCAGGGTCATTGCTTGAGCTTCATGTACAAAATAAATTTACATTTTATTATTTTAAAAATTTGCTCCTGATTATTTTATATTAAAAAATTAATATGAAAACGGGTACTTCATTTTATTTAATTAATTTTTTTGGTTACCCATATCTTTAGGGCACACCTGTTTTTTTTTCTATGTATGAATCATATATCTTTTATATAATCGTGAATTAATGAGCTTTTACTTTATACCCTATTTTTTTCAAGAGAAAGAATAAAGAAAGTTAAAAATAAATGGTGAAATTTTATCTTTCACAAGAATTTTTTATTATATATAAAATTAATTAATGTATAATTTTATTTATTAATTTTTTTTTTTTTTTAAATATATTTTTTTAATTATTTATGTATTAAAAAAAGCATTTTAAGTAAATAAATTTGCAATCTTACAATAAAATTTATGTGGTAGTTTAACCAGGCAGAGGAGTTGCTCGGAAAGTTATGGAAATATTTAAAGAAAATCCACCGAGGGTTTTTTGCAAATCCAAGTTATAGTTGTTAAATTTCAAAATTTTAGGTGTCGTAGAAGTTTTTGATGGTGCTGAATCTATTTCCTTCATCAAAAACACAAGTTATAGTTGTTAAATTCCAAATTTTTAGATGTCGTAGAAGTTTTTGATGGTGCTGAATTTATTTCCTTCATCAAAAACACGATTCAAACAGTGCCTCTACGGCAGATGACTCCAAACTTTATTGTTGAATTGCACCCAAAAAAATATTTTTCACATATTTTTAATATATCTTTTCATTGTAGGTAAAAAAACATTAATGAGCTTTTATTTTTCTGTAACACCCCAAGATGCCTAAAAATTATTGTGGTTACTAAGTTGATCTTTAAGATTTATTAATTTAGTTTTACTACCTTATGTTGTTGAATGATAAATGATTGAGGCTCGAAGGCCAAGAAAGATATATATGGTTAACTAAATTATTGGTAATAAGGAATCTAGATACTTTAACCAAAATAGAAAGTGTTTGCATTAATTAAAAGAAACAGTTACAAAGACAATTACCCATCTGCCTTGAAGGGAGATTTAGATGGGAAAAAAAGGTCCAGGAGAACTATCCTAGAACTGGGAGGAATAAACCAGTGGGAAAACTCTCAAGAAGATTCAGTGAAAGTACTCAACTTCAACTTGAGGCGGGACATGGGTCCAAAGGCCCAAGGTTCTTGATTATGGCTGGAATTAATTTAAGTGTGAACAAGAGAAAGTGCTCGGGGAGGGTCTGGTCGTAATTGTCAGGTTTGTGGTTGGGAGGAGAGACTTTCTAGAAGTATGATAGAAAGTTTCATTATAAATTAATATTGGACTGTGGAAATCAATCTAATGATAAAGTAGAATTTGTCAATTTGAAATGATGTTAATAGAGTAATCTGAGGAAAGTAATTCCTTGAAAGTCCATTATTACAGAAAATAGGAATTACTAGTTTCGCAAATGAAATCGTAAACAATTCATTATGGAAAAACATCAAAATAACAATTAATGCTAGAAAAGTATGGAAAAATATGTTCATTCAATAGTTAAATAGTCAAATGCTCTTGAATATGAAGGGTAGTTTATTATAATACAACATCGAAATATTATGTATGAGATATACAAGAGTTTTGTAGAATGGTCGGTAGGAAACACCATCGGTTTCAGCAGAATTTATATCTAACATTAAACCAACAGTCATATATATATAAACCATGTTATCAAACATCGAATTTCTGTAGAAATGAACTAAATATTAAAGTGCATGCTATTACAGTAGTAAAATAGAAATATTTAATCTTAAACAGGATCGTTCTAGGGAGATTGAATGAAACAACCAATACCTTGAGCAAGGAAAAAGAGTTATTCTCAGCACAACATTCAATTTAGCAAGAAATTACTACACTGCCTTTTAAAAACAATATGACAGATCTTTTAAACAATATGCCAAATGGAATAGACTAAATAAGTTTCACAATAGCAAATTAAAAGCACAGAGCTACATTTCGAAATGTTCTCGATAGTCGGAGCGTGTTGACATGACCAGAACTTAAAAAAAGAACTATCTTGTGTATAAATAGCTTAAAACACTACAACAGAGAAGAAACCCCAAAAACCCTCAGTCGATTAAATCTGGAGCATTCACAAGACTGTAGGTGACATGCATAGTACTCAACCTATTCCTGTATATTGATAAATATTTATGACTCTACCTTTATTTCCAGATAAGTAAACATGTTCGTAACTTAAGTTCATGCACCATAAGTAAAATATCCAACCTATAAATAAACATGGATGTCGTAAGCTCTTAAGTCTTTAAGGGTAGTGGTCTTATTCAAATAACTATCTCAGAAATTATGTATGAGTACCTCTTACAGAAGCCAAATGCAATGAAGTGAATATATGTTCGATTCTACCGCATATGCTAACAGAACAACGCCAAACGAAGAGCTTTTACCTGAGTTGGGAGGGGCTCCTCTTTGAATAGCCCACCTATGTAACAATGAACAATCTTAATTAAGAAAAGAAAGAAACAAATTAAAATCTAAAAACTTTTAGCAAAAAGAAGACAAAGATTTTCAAAATTTGGGGTTACGCTGATGAGG
>APFE031672896.1:0-17448 GCA_000404065.3 Pinus taeda | reverse complement strand
TATCAGAGTAAGAGGTTGCAGAATTGGCACCTTTTGGGAATCGAGAGTGGAAAAGAAGCAGAGGTATGATGCTAGTGGGCATCATCTCAGGCATGATTCTAACAAACTACATAACGGTATATGGAGTAGACTAATTTTGACATGAGATGAATGATTCATGTTAATAATTGCATTGAAGAATAGTAGGTGATAATGTATACTAAAAACTGCGTTCATGACATTTGAATCTTTATGCAGATGAAAGACAATAAAAAATTTATTGCATCTTGTGGAATATCCTAAGCACTCACTAGTGATGGTGAAGATTAACTACCAAACTTTGCATGCATATTATTACAATGATGATTATTGTGCATTTAAATAACATGACTAAAGTTACAACGCATTCTTTATAAAGGAATGTGAGAATGTAAAAGGTGGGGTTGTCCTTGAAGAGGACAATAGAATGTTTTAAAAGACATTGAAAGAAACCCTTTGGATGTTAAAAATAAACAAAGGGTCAAGTTGTAAGCCTTGACTTTAATGGATAAATGATGATTGAGACTTATCGTGAATTTGGATTGAATTTAAGATGGTTGGTAGCATTGATTACATAACCTCCTTTTTGGTGGACAAATGACAAACTATATTGCAATATGCATCATCCATTTCTTAATTGAAAAGTATTGTTAAAATGGTAAACAATGTAATCATGATAGAACTCGTAGTAATAAGATGATGTTGATTACATTGTTTGTTCAAACTTCACAACTTTATAAATTGATGATTCAATGATGATGTTAACTAGTATGCATCTTACTCTAACGAACATGTCAATTTCATCCATTAGAAATTCACCCACTGTGTATGAATACTGCGGTTACATTACATTATATCTAATTAGTTCAGTCTATTGTGTTGTGGACATGTGGTTTCTTTCGTTCATTGCTAAACAAAAAAATGCAGATGGAATTTTGAACTTATTGGCATTACTAATTTGTTTAACCAAGAAAATCATGTATTGACTGGAATTTGGTAATGTTGCATAATGATTGTTTATTAGATACATATGCGTAAATAAAGTGTCATTTTGCATGAATTAATGATTATGGTATTTTTGAAGGTCGTATTCCCTTAATTGTTGTTGGAAAACAACTTCATGGAAATTTTCTTTTAAAGTTCCTTGTATGTAACATTTGGAAGGTGTATCCTTATTTTTTATGCTAGCTACAATGCATAGTGTATAAATTCCTTGTAGATTCAAACTACTAATTTTAATTTACTAAAACAATACACTTGAATCTACTCTACTCATCAGTGGAAAAAATAAATCAATCATGAAATCACGAAGCATACAAGAGAAATAATTCAATCAACACGTTACACAATGATTTCCTAGGGAAATCCATGGCTAAAAACCCCTGCTATCTGTATATTGCATTAGTAAAAAAATATGAGAATATTACAATGTTTTTCTCGAGCCCAAGCAACCTCTACACTATCTTTATCTGTCTCACAACTTCCTAGACAATCTGAGGCCAATACTTAACCAATTTTCTGCTTTCCCAAGTCCCTGTGTCCTTGTGTTGTTTCCTTGGGAATTAGCCCCCTATTAATTAGGGAAATTCCTCAATATTAATTACACAATCATCATAGGCCTTCCTCTGACTACATGCACCATCTGTACAATTCAGATGATTATACAATTGATAGTAACTACCCTTGAACTCCAATCTCAACTAGGCAACTCTCAGATTTGACATGCATGAGTTATTTATTAGTGAATCATCAGTTAACTGGTTGAACACATGAAGCAACACCCCATTGTCTAACCTCCTACTAGTTCCTACATTAGTTGGAACTAGTTTAACTGACTTTAACCTAGTTAAACTAAATTAATTAATTACAACTCAAAATAAACCCAACCAAGGCTCCTATAAAGTAGGAGACACTTTACATGACTCAAGTTAGACCCTGAACTCAAATTAACTGAGCCAACTAATTCAAATTAACTTAGTTAACTCATACAAGTTGTCTTGTTATGTGGAATTACAATTTTATTCCTAATTTAATTCAAGGACAAAATTAAATTAGGATTTTCTTGTTGCATTTTCAACACTCCCTCTCAGCAAGAAATGGATTATCAGATACCCCAATCCTACCTCTATGGAACTCGAATTTTCCTCTTGACAATGGCTTACTCAAGATGTCTGCATCTTGTTCCTCTATAGGAATGTACTTGAACAACATGATTCTCCTCTACACACAATCTAGTATATGGTGACACTGAATGTCGATATGCTTGGACCGATCATGAAAAATTGGATTCTCGGAGAGTTTGATACAAGTTTGATTGTCACAATAAATCACTGTAGGATCCATCTGCTGACCAAATAGCCCAACAATGATCTTCCTCACCTAGATAAATTCACAAGTTTCTTGACTAGGATCCATGTACTATGCTTCCACTGAACTGAGTGCAATTGATCTCTTCTTCCTGTTGTACCAATAAATTGTTGTTGACCCAATAGTAAAGATTGCCTTTGATGTTCTCTTCCTGTTGGATGGAATCCCAACCCAATTTGCATCTTTGAATCATTGTAGCTTCACTCCCTCTGTCTGTATGTACAAAAGACCAATCGAGTGGTGCCTCTGAGGTATCTCAACACATGTTTAGTTTCCTTCCAATAGAGTTTGGTTGACTTAACCATTGCTAGAATATGTTGGTTAACTGCAAAACATATGTACGGTCATGTGTTCACCAAATACATAAGTGAACCCACAAGCTTCCTATAAATAGTAACATCCACTACTTCACCTGAAGTAGCATCTTCCTTCCTTCAATTTCCTTCTAGATGATTCTCCATCGATTTGTTGCTCTCCATGTGGAACTTCTTTAGTACCTTGTTGGCATACTTTCCCTTAGAGAAAAACAATTCCTCATCTCCTTACCATACTTCCATACCAAGGAAATAATGCATGAGCCCCAGGTCCTACATCTCAAATTCTCTTGCAAGATCCTCTTTCCAAGATTTTACCAGCTTCTCAACACCTGTTACAATTAAATCATCGACATATAATACTATAATCAATCATTTATCTTCAACCACAATATGGTAAAGGTTTGCATCTACTTCACTTTTGGTGAAGCAAAACCTAGTGAAATAGTTTTCAATCCTGGTATACCAAGCACAAGGTGCTTATTTCAATCCATAAAGTGCTCACTTGAGTCTGCACACATGTGACTCTCTATTGAAGGTCTCAAATCCTTTTGGTTGTTCAATGTACACCTCTCCATCAATCACTCCATTGAGTAATGTTGTCTTCACATCCATCTGTTGTATCTTCCATCCCATCTATGATGAAAGTGCTAGAATAGATATGATTTAAGAGCCCCTTTCTATTGGAGCAAATTTCTCCGTGTAATCAATTCCCTTCACCTCAGATAACCCTTTGGACATAAATCTAGCCTTGTGTTTCTTGACATTCCCATCTGTTGATTTTCTTACCTTGTAAAGCCATATGGAACTCACCACTGAATTGTCTGTTGATCTTGGAACCACTTCCAAAACACTTTTTATGATAATGGAGTCATACTCCTCTACCATGGCATCAACCCATACTGGTTTCTACATTGCTTCCTTGAATGAGGATGGCTCAATCTCTACACTCTCGCTAATCAGAGCCATGTAGCCAGTGTATTGATCTGGTCACCTCCTCTTCCTACATTGTGATATGGGTGCTCCCACATTCTCTCTAACATCATGCATCAATATGTTAGCTTCTTTGGTGTGCTTCCTTCCATCTCTGGAAGTCTCTGCAGGAGTGGGTGCTTACACTCTCTTCTCCTCTGCATGTGGTTGTTGTGCATCATCTTGAGGTTCTTCCTTTGGAGCTAAAAGCTCCTCATTTGCATGTAACTGAAGCTCCCTCTCAAGGAACATCTCGTGACCTTCTCTTCATCAAACTTCACATCTCTACGAACAACTGTCAACCTGTGAGATGGAAGATACACATGATAGGTGTGAGGTGTATCAATGTACCCCACAAATATGCCCAACTCAATTGTTGGCTCTATTGTTGTCCTTGCATCCTTGGTAACATGACAGTAAATTGATGAACCAAAGATCTTGAAGTGTGCCACATCTAGTTTCTTACCTGAAAAATCTTCTTCGGGTGTACTCATCCTAAGAGTCTGATGAGGACTTATGTTCTGCACATATACAGTTGCGTTACATGCTTCATCCCACAAGTGCAACTTTTATGCAACCAAATAATAAATAGATAGATCAACGACTTAAAAAATATCCTCTTTGATGGGGAAACCTCCTTTAAATTACATAAATGAACAATTCTTGGATGATTCAAATGAAAAAATCTCCTTTCTATTTATAGGAGTCTATGGGGTCACAATATAATCAAAGCCTACATAATAATAATAATAATGTAAGGGCACAACAATAACAATAGTGGTCTTTTATGGGGCACAATAATAACAATATGGGGGTTACATGAGCACAACAATAGCAATAAAGGGGCTACACTTGTATTGTAGGGACCTAACATTCCCCTCTCCTTTAAAAAAGTGTTTTCCTCAACACTTGAGTAGCTCTGGATGCTTTGATAATAAATTCTCATCCTCCCGTGTGGAATCTTCAACGGGTAAGCTATTCCACTTGATAAGATACTCTGAAATTGATCGATTTTGTAGTTGTCGAGTTCTTGTTTCTGTGACTGCTTCAAGTTCCAATATGATTTTTCCTTCCTCGTCAAGTTTTGGAAATATTTTTTCGACTGAGAGCTTGTCACTTATAACCTTGTTTAAGCATGAAACATGGAAAACTGGGTGCACTCGAGAAGATGCAGGAAGCTCCAATTTGTATGCCATAGTACCAATCTTTTACAACACCTTGTAAGAACCATAGTACTTTGGTGATAATATATTATCCTTCTTAGCTTGCTTGAGGGACATTTTTTTGTATGGTTGTATCCATAAAATACCCAGTCCCCTACATCAAAATGTCTTTGACAGTGATGTTGATATGCCTGTTGTTTCATTCAATTTTGCACCAAAGTGAGGTTATCCTTTAAGAGTTGGAGAACTTATTGTTGATGCTTGATGTGATCTTCCACTACTTGAACCTTAGAATTTCCTCATAAAGATGATGTGATGGATGGTGGATGATATCCATAAAATGTCATAAATAGAATCATTTTTGTTGCAATATGGAAGGAAGTGTTATACCACCATTGGGCTAGAGGTAACCACTTGACCATTGTGTTTTCTTATCATATACAAAACAACGAACATATCCTTCAAAAAATGTGTTCACTATCTTAGTTTGCCCATCAGATTGAGGATGTTAAGATGAGCTATGAGCTAATTGAGTATCTAGGAAAAAAAATAAATTCGTTTAAAAATTTCCAGTGAAAATGGGATCTCTGTCGCTAGTAATAATCTTTGGGTTTCCATGTAACTTTTCAATGATTTCCATAAATGCATTGGCAATTGTACTAGCTTTAAATGGATGAGATAATTCACAAAAGTGTGCATACTTGGAAGTCTATCAACTACCACCATGATGACACTCTTTCCTTTGGACTTGGGTAAACCTGTGATAAAATTCATTGAAACCTCCTCCCAATGTTGACTTGGAATGGATAAAGGTTGTAACATACCTGAGGTCTTAATTGTCTCAACTTTATTTTGTTGGCAAACCAGACATTCCGCCACAATTTTTTGAATATCAGATTTAAGGCCAGCCCAAAAAATTCCTTCTTGACCATGTGGTAAGTTTTTAAAAATCTGGAGTGCCCTTCTAAGGGAGATGTGTGTAATTCCAAAAGGATATTTTGTTTTAGTTAGAAATTTTTACAAATATATAAGCAATATTTGTACCATAATGAATAATTTTCTCTAGCTAAATGTATCAGATGTACTGGGATCTTCCTGCAACTTTTGAATGAGTGTCCACACTTCTTCGCCACTCTTTCATTCATCCCTTGCTTTGGTTATCCAATGTGGTTGGATAATAGAAATGGCACAAACCAGTGCTTCCACATCCTCATCCTTTCTTGAGGGTGCATATGCAACACAGTTTGCTTCCCTTTTATGTAGATGATCTCAAAGTCATAACCCAACATTTTTGTGACCCATTTTTGCTTCTATACCATCCATATTAGCTTTCATGCCATCCTTCAAACATTCCATGTCTAATTTTAAACTATTCTTCAAACCATCCATCTTAGCTTCCATTTCATTCTTGGTTACTCTTTGTGAGAGCGAAATTTTCTGCAGTTGATCTCACAATTTTGATATATCATGTTGCATTTCTTCCTCTTCTTCATGTGTCATAGAAGTGTAGGTTTTAACCTCGTAGAAAATTACATGCATACAAATTCTAAAACAAATAAAATAAGCAATGCGAGAGCATAACACATAAAACACATATACATAGAGATTTCCCCTGGATCCCAAAACCAGGACTACCAACTTGATTTCTCATTATGTTCCTTTCAATGTTTACAATACATATTTATACACATTGAAGCATCCAAAACCATGGACCGAAAACCATTGCGTCCAAAACCATGTGCGAAAAATCATGCACAAAACCATAGGTAGGTCCACCCAACCTAATATAGGGTCCAAAAACAAATTTTTCTAGGGCGCTGCCCCAGACCCCATAGAGTGGGGTTATTTGCACCCCTCAAACACCCTATGACCTCCCCGCTATGAAATCGATGCAACGAAGGGGGGCTCTGCCCCCTTCGAACCCCCCGGTTAACTACGTGGGCTAGTTGTGGAAAGAACATAACACATCCCAACAAGAAGAACTTTATGGTTGCTTACTATGTGTGTCCATTTTTTTGTTTTGAGACATTTTGAAATCAAACAATGATATCTATTCTTCATAATTGCTTTTGAATCACTTAAAACAGATTTTAGAAACAAAATTTATGCAAAATTTAAAAAGACACTTTTTTTCTTTCTTTTTAGGAGCTTGATCTTGAAAGGATTGTAACTATTTAATTACGGATCTCCATGTTCTGAAATTTCTTCCTATGGTAACTCTCTAAGTCCTCTTCCCAACCCCATATGTCTGATCGTTATTGTATTCTTCAAGAAAGAGTTATGTTGAATCCTGCATGATGGCCTGATTATGGATTGGTCCAGTAGAGTGAAGTTGTACAGGATTCCACATGTCATTGTTTCAACCTGTGGCATTGAAATTTCTACATGAAAAACTATATTCCATGCAATTTCAGCGGAATTTTACAGAATTCAAAACCGATTCCTGAAACGAAAGTTATGACGATTTTCCTTAGTTCACCTATTTGACATAGAATTCTGGAGCCCAGAAAAACCCTAACTTCCTCAGAACATATCTCTAAAAATATAGCGAAACAAGATCTAAATTTGTACACGAAGTTCTCTAATATTTCGGCTCCTGATGGTAAAACATTTTAGCTTCTAAAGCCGCATAGAAAAAAGCTATAGTGAAAATGCAAAGATGGCATGTTTGAAGAAGCGAAACCCTAGAATCCAAAGCTCTGATACCAAATGTTATGCAAACAACTCACAGATAAATAGATCAATGACTTAAAAATTATCCTCTTCGAGGGGAAAACCTCCTTTGCATTACATAAATGAAGAATTCTTGGATGATTCAAATGACAAAACCTTATTTCTATATATAGGAGTCTAAGGGGTCACAATATAATTAGAGCCTACATAACAATAATAATATAAGGGCACAACAATAACAATAGTGGGCTTCTATGGGGCACAACAATAGAAATAAGGTGGCTACACTAGTATTATAGGGACCTAACACTAATGGTAGGCCTTGATCATGTAACATTTCCCGTGAAGCTCCCACAATATTTTTGTTCTTCCTTTTAGCCACCCCATTTTGTTGTGGGTTATGGGATGCTATTAACTCCCGTTTAATTCCTTATGATGCACATAAGTTCTTGAATTCATTCGATACATATTCTCCATCGTTATCACTCCTGAGAACCTTCACTTTCCTTCCAATTTCTTTCTCAACAAGTGCTTTAAATTCACAAAATTTAGAGAATGTCTAATCTTTCTTCTGCATGAATAAAATCCAACACTTACATGAGAAATCATCTACAAATATTACATAATACTTGTGCTTGGTCTTGGAGGTTGTCGAGAACAGTCCACGCACATCTAAGTGAACTATTTCGAGGATCGCTTGCACTCGACTTTCCTTATCATGAAAGGTGGCTTTAATGTACTTCCCCAATGTACACCCTTTGCATGTATCTCTCTGCTCTAGTGCACCCTTGGGAAGTCCTGTAGATATTTGTTGCATGATATTCAAGCTCCATTGTGAAGATGGCTCAATATTCTATGCCATAATTCATTGATGTCTCAGTTCTGCACCTTTTCTACTTTTGTGCTCAAAGCAACACAATCTTCTACTTCCAATTCATAGAGGTTCTTCACCCAAACCTCGATCCGCTTCACTTTTCATGCGGCTATGTGAAAAAGGAAATCCTTACCTTTGTTAAATATCACATCGTAGCCACGTTCTTCCAACATATCAACTGAAACTAAATTCTTCTTCATACCCATAATACATGACATCTTTTAATATGGGAGGAGAACTAGACTCCCTATGAAATGTAATAATACTGATGTCGATTGTGTTATACCTTCCATCATCTCCCATTTATATGTGCATTTTGGAGGTCCTTCTCCTCCAAGTCACTAAAAAATTCTTTGTTGCTAATCATATGGAATGAGGCTCCACTATCCAGATACCACACACTACCCATCACCGATGTCACCATGCAAAAAATGAGGGTGAAATCCAACTCGAATTGTGAAGCAATAGCTTCACCTACTGCTCCTCTCGAGGGATTCTTGTTGACCTTCTTATGCGAACACTTCGTGGCATAGTGTCTCAGCTGATGATAGTGAAAACATTTAATCTTTGACAAGTCCTTCTTCTTTCCACCTTGACTGGAATCTCCTTTGGATTGGAATTTCTTTCCTTTCCTTTTCTTCACATTTCCAGCTAAGGTGCAATTTTCCTCATCATCATGCTTGGATGAGGTTCCATCTCTAGTGCTCCACCTTATCTCTTCTTGCACCAAGTCAAACCACAAATGCTCCTACTTTGGTAGATGCTCCCTCCCATTTACTGAATCCTGGTAGTTGTGCTAGCCCTTGGGAAGGTCTAGAAGTGCTAGGATGACCAAATCATCTTCAACAACTATAATACTGACACTCCCAATCTCATCCCGACATTAGGTGAAACTAATCAAGTATTGTGGTATTGTGTCACGCTTCTCCATCTTGATCTTTTGAAGCTTTTCCTTTAGTTCCAACTTCCCATGGTCATTGATTTTCTGAAACAAGTTGATCAAGGCTTGCCACATAACATATGGTGTATCCTTCCCATGGAGGTTCGAGATAATATTATCTCGAACTCCTTTTTAGTATGATCCTTCTTGCCTTTACAACACATTTCCTCCACTCTGCCAGATCTTAAGCATTTTTTGTTAGAGGGTTATGAATATCTTTGTCTATGAATTCCTTCAAGTCGTTGTCTTCCAACACTGCCTCCATCTTCTCCTTCAAAGCAATATAGTTTGAACTACCATCAAGGGAATATTCAAGTCTCAATCTATAGACCAACATCCTATTGCCTCTAAATAATGATACTTCAAATTTGATTTCACCTGCAAAATACAAATTCGTATTCTCCTCTTCTAGAGTGATTTAGGCTCTAATACCATGTAGATATTCCTTGTATAGACTTGAATCTACTCTCCTCATCAGTGGAAACAATTAATCGATCACAAAATCATAAAGCATACAAGAGAAAAAAATTCAATCAACACATTACACAATTATTTCCTGGGGAAAGGCAAAGCTAAAAACCCTTGCTATTTGTATATTGCATTAGTCAGAAAATATGAGAAGATTACAATGTTTTGCTTAAGCCTGAGCAACCTCTGCATTATCTTTATCTATCTCACAACTTCTTAGACAAGCTTAGGCCAATACTTAATCAATTTTATGCTTGCCCAAGTCCCCATTTCCTTGTGTTGTTTCATTGGGAATTAATACCCAATTAATTAGGGAAATTCCTCAATATGAATTGTGCAATACTCATAGGCCTTCCTCTAACTGCATGCACCATCTATACAATTCAAATGATTATACAATTGATAGTACACTACCCTTGAAACCCAATCTAAGTTGGGTAACTCTTAAATCTGACATGCATGAGTTATTTATGAGTGAATCATCAGTTAACTGGTTGAACATATGAAGCAACACCTCAATGTTTGACCTCCTACTAGTTCCTCCATCAGTTGGAACTAATTTAATTGCCTTTAACTCATTTAAACTTAATTAATTAATTATAACTCAAAATAAACTCAATCAGAGCTCCTATAAAGTAGGAGACACTCTACATGACTTAAGTTAGATCCTTGACTTGAATTAATTGAGCCAACTAAGTCAAATCAACTTAGTTAACTCGTACAAGTTTTCTTATGATGTGGAATTACAATTTTATTCCTAATTTAATTCAAGGACAAAATTAAATTAGGATTTTCTTGTTGCATTCTCAACAGTGACATAGAATTTTTTTATGAAAAGTAATAAGACAAAAACCTTTCTACATTGTTAAAATATTGAGAACATTAATGCATGTGAAATGCATCTTAAATGTAATTGACAAAATGTTTTGTGATAATAGTATTTTGTAGAAGGTGTGGTTTTATTAAAAAATAGTTGTGACTAATGTTGTTGTTGTGATTAAGTAGGAGTGGCTTAATGGCAACATAAGAACATGTGAAAGGTAAAACATTGCAACGTGATTTGTAAATGTGAATAAGAAGGTATCATGTCATGATATGAAAGATATGGTAATGTTTTTCTAAATTACATGATGGCTATTATGTGGAAAATTTGAAATAAACACCACCTCTATCACATGAGATGTCAATTATCTTTTCTTGTCAAATTTACGTTATAGACTATGGGGCCCATGCTGAGGGTCAAGAATTAATACATGATATACATAAATGTTCCTTTTGTTTTAATGCTAATACACATATGGTTAGTTATGTAAAATACAGTGGAAAAAGCTGATAAAAAAAGAATTTCACATGCCATACAGCTATGGGATAATTGTCGAAGCCCAAGGAGGGCTATGGGCTGATGGAGGTTGCTTGCTCAAATTTTCTCTCCCTAGAGATATAATATCTCAGTAAGGGAAATGAGTTGACCAAGATGGTGAGAGGGCAAAATCCTGAGGAAACTTTGTTGATTTTGGAGCTTATTGGAGGAGGCCCAAAATTCCCCATGGATAAGACGTTGTCAAAGGAATAAGAATGATGTTTCCAGGAGGAATTCTATGTTGGACCTGGTGTGGTCAATGTTAGAGAACTATCTAGGATGTGAAATTGGCTCAATCTGGTTGTGGAAACTAGTTTCTATTGTTTCGGAGGAGCATTCTTTTACTCATTATGGTTCTCATAACAGACCAAGTTAGCTAATGAAATAAATGATGTGTTAAAAAGTAATTTTCTATATGTTTGAGTAGGAATTTTATGTACATCTTGACAGGAAATGAGCCTAGTGCTCACAAAGGAATTACTAGAAGTAAGTTCCTTTATTGTATTACCAATATTTTGAATGTATTAGCAGCAACTAAGACAATATGAACTTGGTGCAGTTATTGATCATTTCGATGATTAGAGAGCTAGGTGCTCTTTGAGTACTTGTATAAGTACTGTGTGGGTGTCTTTGGCAAAGGCTAAGATAGTATGCACTTGGTGCAGCGATTGCTCATTTTGATGATTAGAGAGCTAGGTTCTCCATGAGTACTTGTGGAAGTATTATGATTTAAATATCACCTAAAATTGCATAAGTAATTAATGGTTAAAATTGTTATGATTAATGTGATTATGTTCGATTTGTTAGTTATACATTATAGGTTGCTTTCCATGGAGGTTGTGAAACCACCCTAGGTGCTTGTTGTTAGGCTTTCAAATGACTCTTAGAGTGTTTCTCACAACTTAAAAACAACCTATAATTAAATTTGTTTTCATAAAGTGACCATGATTTCCAAGAACAAGTGACAAGTAACAATAAGTCAATATAGAGACCTTGTTTTTGTTTATATGAAATTAAATAATGGTTAAGTGATGGAAAGTCGAATTTGCATTTTTTTGTAGATGTAAATGTTTATTATTATCGATAAACATTATTGATTGTACTTGTTTAACATAAAATTCCTTCATTTTGAGGGGGAAAAGTCCGCCTTTTGGTTGTTATGAGATAGATGGCATAAGTAAAAGTTAATGATGAATACCGAGGAGGGTTCTATCTTTAAGGAGGGGAATATGTAATATCCCTTCGTCGCTCTTAAAATATTGTTAATTAAATGTTTAACAAATAGTTATCATAAAGATCTAGTTAAAGTTTGATTCACAACCACCAATTTGTTTCATTCTTTTCTTGGATTGATAATTGATGTGAATTTTGGATAGCTGATGGGGGAACAGGAGGCAGGGAATTACTGCTCTATAAAGGAAAAAGAATGTGAATGGATGTTGGTAAGTGTGAATTTCACAACATCATATCATATGAGATATTCACAGGGTCATATGAGAAGAGATATGAGGGATGATATCCATTGCCTCACCAACAAAATTTTATCAGTTTAGGTGGTGGCTTTTTACTGCTTGCAACTCCACAGGATGGCATCTGTGTTGTAGATTGTTTCTTGTCATCGACTGTGCCTTTGGGTGGTTTTAATTTTAGTTAGTTTTAATCTAAGGTACTCATATGTTCTCTTAAGGTTCCTAGGTTCCATGATGCCCATGAATGTTATTTTAGGAATTTTATTGGATAGTGAAGTTGTTTTGGTGGCAGTAATGAAGAGAGAGTTGGTGGTCGACCATCAAGCCACGATGGAGCTAAGGGGATGTTACACCAACGGTTCCTACAACACTGTTGGAAGAGAAATATCTTCCATATTGTGTTCAATCAATGTGGTGGGACTAAAGTCAGGGTGAGGATCATTATATTCAAAATTGAGCATGATGTTGTTGGCATGCAAGTCACCAATTTCATGGGTACTACACCTAAAAGATAAGTGATCTATGCATGAATTCTTGGAAATATTGCATGACTAGATTAATTGTGTTAATTGCATGGTTTATGTGCATAAAGATTCAAGTTAACCTTCTTATTTTCTTAAAAGGGTTGTATAGGTTTCATGCATAAAATATGGGTTAATTATGATAATCTCTTGAAAGCAATGCATGAGAACGCCACAAATAAACTATAGAGAAACCATGTCAATTTTTGGAAAATATTCATATGCATAAAAGATAAGCATCTATGTTTTCTTTGAAAAGAAAGAGGTGTTTATATGCATGAAAATAATAACTATTGAATAGATTTCTTGCGAAGGAAATGTGTATTTATATGTAGAAGATTAATATCCTTTATGCTAGATTTCTTTTTGAAAAAGAATATGCATTGGCATGCACAATATTAATGCCCATTATGTTAGATTTCCTTTAGAAAAGGATATGAATTGGCATGCACAATTTTAATACCCATTATGCTAGATTTCGTTTTGAAAAGACTATGCATATGCATGCACAAGAATAATATCTATTGTTAGATATCTTTTTGAACATATATGTATTTACATGTAGGAATATAAGCTATTTGGAAAAGATTATGTATTTGTGTATAAGAGCTATTGTGTTAGATTCTTTTGGAAAATGACACATATTTGCATGGACAAAGATAATTGCTAAGGGGTTAGTTTATTTTGGATAAATTTTATGTTATTGCATGCGCAAATAACATAGCTAATGTGCTAGTCTTCATTTAAAATAATATGGGTAGTTGCAGTGGTTGTTATGGTGGAAAATAATGTGTCTTGTGTGAAAGAAATAATACTTGATGTGGTGTTTCAACTTTGTAAGAGTTCCCTATTCTTGTATGAATAAATAGTGATAATAATGGCATTTATTTTAAATACTATCATTGTGGATCTTTTAATATTACCGTACTCTCATTGGCAGAGGTAAAATGTAATTACTCCTTTTCTTATCATGTACATGAAGAGTGGATAAATGAACATGCATGAGTTTTCTTTATGTAATTTACCTTATGCATGTGGGAATTTGAATGGTTAGGCATGGTTCATAGCTGTAAGCATGCATGGATAAATAGACATATTTTGGTAGTTATATACTTTTAAATAATGCATGTACAGCGTTAACAAGAGGGGTGTCTCGATACTTTGTTTACATTTTGTGTATGAACATGAAAATATGTTTGAAGCATAACTAGTAAGAATTTATTATTTGGATTCCAGAGTTTGTCAAAAATATTAACTATCGGAAATGATTGTAATTCATACGAAGGACGTGTTATCTTTAACAATATGACAGACAAAGAACTAGTGATTCGTGCAAATTGAAGGATTGTCAACTGCAAGATAATCCATTGATGGGAAAAACTAGACCACAAAGACAAAGTGTTCAAGAATTTGTGGGTAAATGATATCACGATTCGTGCAAATTGAAGGATTGTCAATTGCAAGATAATCCATTGATGGGAAAAACTAGACCACAAAGACAAAGTGTTCAAGAATTTGTGGGTAAATGATATCACGATTAATGTAATAACTTCTAATGATTTATGCTGAACTTAAGATGATATTTCTTTATAATATACTTTTTTAACAACGGTGAAGGGAGGGACTCCCTAACAACCATTATGTGAGGGGTGAACACCCTCATGAAACGTTTAATAAAATTAGATGTTTTTTGTTTTATCCTTACTAGATTTTTAGGGTATATCAATGTTTAATGATGTGATTTTGTATTTTGTCATTCTAATTATGTTGATTCCTTGCATGATGTGGCACTTACATTACAACAAGAAGCTATATGTTAATATACTTGCAACAATGGTTGTTATGTTATGTAACTTACTATTCCACTTTTAAATTTACTCAATGTAATGATGATGATTTTGTCTTGGTGAATTAATGAATATGGAATAGCGAATTCAGATGATTACAAGTTGGTAAATTCTGTTAAAAAATTATAATCTTAAGTACTTTTACACGAGGTTTACCAGGGGATATTACACACACATATATATTCTAACTTCACGAAATAACATTTTTTTACCAAAATCCGACAATATAATTTCAAGCAAGAATATGATTTTTGTTGCTTAAAATACATATTTGAATGCATAAATAGATTCAACACCCTAGAAAACCCCTGGAGCACTCAAATTCTACCGATTTAACAACTTGAACTCAAGATTTCAAAAATATTTGCCGACTTTTGATTAAAATTAACCATAAAAAATATCATGAAAAATTTTTTTTATGTAGTCAAAGTTTAGCATACATTCATAATATATATATATATATGTTATATATATATTTATATATTATTATATATTATCTAACTATCTACTGATAGTAGTTATCCATTCTTTCTCCACGATATTACACTGCCTTATTAAAATTGATATAAACAAAAAAAAAAAAACACATGGTATTAATACGAAGAATGTTCTATTGTTCTCTCTACTATGTTGCGTTATGTGTGTCGGAATTTTTAAATGTGCGAGATTAATAAATTTCTCAGAAGGGTCAATATTTTTCTACATGTAAAAGCAATAAAGTCATTATAAAGCATATAAAATAAAGAATTTATAGAGACAAATTAAATTTGAAAATTCTATCTCCTCACTCTGTGACGGCTAGTCTCAATCGGCCAATGGTTTGTGGAAATGACAGATTCTCACTGAATTGGACCAATATTGTCTTGGGCTCAATCCTTATGTATTCCCGATCAGAAGTGAGAAATTTGAATATTGATTAATAAATATGAATCCTGACCGCCGATTATATAATAATATATATATATAATACTAATATATCATATAGTATATATAATATATAGTAGTCATACCATAATATATATCTCACAATACTATAACTCTCGGACCTGCTATATTATATATATAAACCTTATACTTAGTTAATATTATACTATATTATATATATATATATATATATCAATATATAATAAATATATATAGTATGTATTTTAGTATGTTTAAACTCATTGATTCCTCTTTAACCAATAAAAATAAAATTGTAATAGATATAACATTTAATCTAGGTCTAGAATTTGCATTTAAAACACTTAAAACTATGGCTTGGAATTGTATTGACAAGTTTGATCTCCACCTTGTGCAGAAGAACTTTTTACTCATAACTAATGCCTCTGCACTCAAAAAAGTTTTGACAAAAGACATTAAAAAGTCTAGTGAATCCACGTTTGCTAGATGGCAAGCATTGTTTGCAAATTTTGATTTTGTTGTTAAGCATATAAAGGGAGAAAGAAATTTTATGCCAAATTTCTTGAGTCAGGAGTATCTAAAAAGAGAAAATCATCTAATGGTTATTGTCACTGAATGGGGCCCTATAACACAACAAGAAAAACTTAGAAATATCTCACACAATATCTCATGGCCAATCTATGCCGAAAAATGGAAATCCACTTAGCAATTAAGAAACACCAAAGTTATTGATGCAAATCTATAGCCTCATAAGGACTTATAGCACCTTGTACTAGAAAGAAAGATTTACCCTAAGTCCAACACTTGGATACATGATATGGTGTATAAGAATTCAATGATGTATTCAAATTTTGCGGACGAAGCATTAAGGGAAAGTTTTCATATATCAGTCTGATATGGAATGAGGGAAGCAATAGAACCAAAACATTCCATAAATATTATATTATCAATAGAACCAGATATCCTAAACATCCTGCAAGAATAATGTGGCCACAAAAGGATCTGAACCTTGTATTTCCTAACACTGTCTATAATTTCCAGGGCTATAAAGATATCTGGTGGGATCTCTTATGCAGAGAAGAAAAATGAGAAATACATTACACATTATTAAAAATTGGACCTGTCTTCATTACAAAGTTACTATTATAACCAACATGGTTACAGGAATGGTGGATATGGTATGGGATAAATAAGATTGCTATGGATCCATGGTACTTTGAAAAATACTTTCAAAGTGATTGCCAGGAGTGTATGGAGTGTAATGGCATGGAGTGTTTTCACCTTCCTTGTAAGACTATTGTATACCTAAATAATTTTTTGTGATGATTACATATTATGCTACTTCATGAGAGGACATCATCATTGGTTAGTCTTAACCAAAGTAAACCATCAAGTTATTCTCGGGAAACCAATGATTGTCTGAAGGATTTATACAAAAGCATGGGAGACTAGTGGAACATAACACCATAATAATGGTTGATTCCCTAGTACAAATCCATTGGAAACATAACTTAAAAGACTCCAAGGGTTCTCGTGGGCTCCTCCTAAAAAGCATCCAC
>APFE031672893.1:0-13854 GCA_000404065.3 Pinus taeda | reverse complement strand
AGTAACAGAGTTACGAGGGATGTGGGATTTTATATTTTCCAATGAAGAAACTCAAGAAGCCTTACCTGTTTCTACCTGAAGTAAAAATCTTGTCGAATTGTCACAAACAAATCCAAAACAGAAGGCTTCAATGACACCCCCTAGGGATAAAGAAATAGGTAAGAAATCCATACCAAAATTGACTCAGACAACACTTACTCAATTAGATCCTTCTCCTTCATCTAAAACTTTGATAGTTTCTGATGAAATGGAATATAATATTATTGATGATATCAAGAAAACTAGGAAAAACATTACATTTCATGAGATTAGCAAATTGAAACATCAGCAAAAGTTACTTCTGAAAGAACTTAAAGTAGTACCTACTGCACCACTTCCTACTGTCGTAAAATCACAAGCTGCCCAAGCAATGGGAAGAACCCCTAGTGCTTCTTAGAATATAATAGATCCAACTGATATAGCTTTAATTGGAGGAAGATCAAAATCCCAAACTTCATCATTTCTTCTTACTTTTGAAGTATTTAACAAAAACTTACACAACTGTCTGGTTGATTCTGTAGCTTCATCTAACAACTTGCCCAGAACAGTTTGTGAGAAGTTGAATGTTTAGCCTCAGAAATCTATTGTACGAATAGTTCAGTTAGATCGCTCTCAAGTCGAAGTCGTCAGGGAACTTAATCAAGTAACCATCAGACTTTCATCAAACCCCAAAGTTTACCAAGTCACCAACATACTTGTAGCTGACATTCCTAAGTTCTATGGTCTAATCCTTAGTAGAGACTGGTCAGAAAAACTTCATGGTTATTTTGCAACTGACTGGTCTCACCTGTGGCTTCCCTATAATGGTAAACCAAATCAAATAAGGGTTGATCGTGAGAAACATCAGAAGTTCATAGTGATAGAATTAGAAGGAGAAAACGAACCAATTGCGTATAACAACAGTATCATCGGAAATTATTCTATAGAATCATTTCTAGGAAATTTCAATGCTCATACTTCACCTTTCTTAGAAAACTCTGTTGTCTCTCAAATTGAAAATTTTTCCCAAATAGACACTTCTAAATGTGTAAATTTTGTAAATAAACCTGTAGTTAAATCTTTATTTTGGAAATTATTTTTTGATGGATCTAAATCCAATGATGGAACAGGAGCAGGTCACATCTTAGTTAGCCCAGAAGGGGAGAAAACTTTGCTAGCATGCAGACTTGAATTTGATTGCACCAACAATACTGCTGAATATGAGGCACTAGTTCAAGGTCTGTATAAGGCAATTTGCCTTAAAATAAAATATCTCCAAGTGTTCAGGGATTCAGAAATTGTAATAAAACAGGTAAGAAACACTATACATTGTTTATCAGGACGCTTAAAACATTATCAGTTGTTAGTTCAAGATCTCACTCTCCACTTTACTGCATGTAATATTTCCCCTATCCCAAGACTCCAGAATGTTAGTGTCGATATTCTATGTAATGTCACTTCCAAGCTTCTCCATCCAGAAGATTATAGCCCAAATCGATTCTCCATTGAATTAATTTTTAGGCCTTCCATCCCTAATATTATCACCAACTGGAGAGTCTTTAATAACGATCCAGATATCATAAGCTTCCTGACCTTAGAAGGCTCATACGACGACCATATAGTTGATGAAGACCAGCATGATAACCAACTTAAACAAGAATAGTCATTAATGCTATACCAAAGTCCATAGTTATGTTGAAGATTTATATGACCTTAAAGACATATTTAAACGATCTACTAATTCAAAACTTTAGATTTCAACTCTGAGATTTGAATTGATCAGTCTTGGGACTGATTTAAAATGTCATAACATTAACTTAGGTCTAGGCCTTATGTCAGATGAAAAATCATCTTTTATAAGTTTGTTGAAAAGATATAAGAATATCTTTGCATGGAACTATAAAGATCTCAAAACATACGACACCTCTATTATCCAACACACTGTTCCTATCATATCTGACGAAAGACCTATTCAGCAGAAATTGAGGAAAATCCATCCTAATTTAGAAAGTCAAATTAAATCTGAGTTGAATAAACTGCGAAAAGCCAAAATTAATTTTCCTGTCAAACACTCCCGATGGGTTTCCAATCTTGTCTCAGTCAGGAAAAAGCACGACAATATTCAGATATGTATATATTTCTACAACCTCAATAGAGCCTGCCAAAAGGATAATTTCCCATTTCCTCCTATGGAACAGATTTTTCAATTAGTAGCGGGCTCTGAACTAATGTATTTCCTAGACGGATTCTCAAGTTATAACCAAATCTTAGTACACCTAGATGACCAACTGAAAACTACATTCAAGACAAAGTGGGGAACTTACACTTATCAGAAGATGCCATTTGGACTGATCAACACTGGTGCTACTTTCCTGAGAGCCATGGATATAGCCTTCAAAGGTTTGGTAAATAAGTTAGTAGTGATCTACTTAGATGATATAACAATATACTCTAAAAAACACAATAATCATCTAAGAGACTTGAAACAAATCTTTGAACGTTGCCAAAGGTATGGAATTTCTCTGAACTCCAAATAGTCTTTTTTCGTGTTAGGTGAAGGAAAGCTCCTTGAATTCATTGTTTCCAAAGCAAGAATTCATATCGACCCTGACAAAATTAGAAAAATTTCTGAAATACCTTTACCACATAACAAGAAATCAATGCAATCTTTCCTAGGTCAAATAAATTTTGTTAAAATATTTGTCCCTGACTTCTCAAGAATTGTTTTACCTCTTCAATCCATGATAAAGAAAAATTCTTTGTTTAAATGGGGACATTCAAAACATGAAGCTTTTGGCTTGATAAACAAGCAATTATTAACGCCCCATCTCTAGCAACCCTGAACTTTTCTAATCATTTCATTTTATATACTTTTGCTTCCGAGAAATCATATGTGGCCATATTGACACAAGCAAATCAAGATAAGGCTGAAGCTCCAATCTCTTTCTTTAGCTCCAATTTGTAAGGAGCTGAATTAAATTACTCAGATGTTGAAAAATAGGCTTTTTCTTTTTTCAAATCTATAACACACTTCAGACCTTTTCTCCTCAAGACACACACTAAAGTCATAGTACCCTTCTCAGCAGTAAGAAATCTTTTAATACAAAGGGACGCAAGAGAAAAGAGAGGAAACTAGGTCACTTCCCTACAAGAATATGACATAGAAATTAAACCAGCTAAAATTGTAAAAGGTTAAGGTTTTTGCAAGATGTTGGCGGGCACTTCAAATCTACCAAAGTTGTAGCATTCAGGTGACGTTGTACAAATCTATGAGGTAAGCCTCAATGACACAGAATCAAGGTATGCTGATATCATATTCTACTTAAAAAATGGATATGCACTAGCCCAATTGAATTACACAAAGAAAAGAGCCTTGAGATTAAAATCAAGGGAATATCAAATTGTCAACAATGTACTTTTTAGAAGAAATCATGATTCTATTTTACTTAGATGTCTTGAAAAATCTAAGGCAGAGAAGGTGTTGCAGGAACTTCATCATGGACCAGCTGGTGGTCACTTTGGAGGTGACACTACGACACATAAAATCCTGCATGCCAATTATTACTAGCCAACTCTGTTCAAAGATGCACATAGTTATGTAAGAAGATGTAAGGTTTGTCAAATAGCTGCTAGAAGACAGAGAAAACCCACGCTACCATTTCAACCCGTCAACATTGTTCAACCATTTGAACAATGGGGATTGGATGTAATAGGTGAGATCGTTCCTCATTCTTCTAAAAAACATAGATACATTCTTACAGCCACTGATTATTTCACCAAAAGGGTAGAGGCAATCCCACTAAAGGTAGCCAATTCAGAAAATCTTATTGAATTTATAGATCAATTTATCATCACCAGATTTGGCTTACCATCTGCGTTAATGTTTGATAACGCATCTTATTTTTTAGGCAATTCTATGATAGAATTTGCTCTTAAAAGGGGGTTTAAGCTTAAGTATTCGGCAAATTATTATCCGCAAGGAAATGGACTAGCCGAATCCACAAGCAAAAATATCATCAGGATCATTAAACGTACTGTTAACCAAGGCCAAAAGAACTAGCATAAGTCTTTAGTGTTTTCTCTATGGGCAGATCAAATAACTCAGAAAGCCTCCATCGACGCTTCTCCTTTTAATTTGGTCTATGGGAAAGAAGCAGTCTTACCAACAAACATAGCCATTCCCTCCTTAGCCTTAGCTCAATTCATTGGAGAAACCCCTTCCTCATCCATGCAGGTTATACAATTACAAATTGTTAAGCTTGAAGAGGAAAGGGAAAAAGCCACGACCATGCATGCACATCATCAGTGGTTAGTCAAAGCCTCCTTTGATTCAAATTTTGTAGCTTCAAAATCCTTCCAACTCGAAGACCTAGTATTAAAATGGGATAAAGCCCATGAAGAGAAAGGTAAGTATACCAAGTTCCAACAAATGTGGCTGGGCCCATTTCAGATTGTGGAACAGTTAGGCCCATCAACTTTTTTGCTAAAGGATTTATCAAGAGAGAATCTCTCTCTGTTAATGGATAGGTCCTAAAGAAATACTTTCCATAGTAGATGATCTCATCTATTCACTATATATTACTGCCCATAGCTAAAAAAATTCCTTTAGAAATAATAATGCCAATTCAAAAGCATTCACTTTGGTTTTACAAAGGATAGTCTCTTTTCAATTTTACTTTTCGCTTGTATAAGTAAAGCTTTTTATGAAAATAATCTTCACATATGAAATGTATAGTTAAGTTTGATTGCTCTTAATTTGACTCTCTTCCTCCTTAATTATCTGATTTTGATGAAGCTTAACTTTAAAAGAGAAAATGCTCCTTTATATCAGTCTAGAAAAGAATATATACAAAGAAAAGTCTCTCTCCAGAAAGGCATCTCTAAAAACTCTACAATTGTCGTCCAGAGGATCTTAGGGGGCCAATGATGCCCCCCACTTAGTAAATTTTCATTTTTAGAGTGTAATTCTAAAATATACCTAAACTTAAAGGATAAGAGGTCTCATTAAGAGCCAGTTTACCATGATCATAAGATTATAACTAAACTGACATTACCAAAACTGAATATCAAAACAGGGTAATGGCTTATGATTATAATAATCAAAAGACAAGGGGTCTCATCACGAGCCATCTTGTTCAATTAAGTTACGAATCAAGTGAATGGCATTGTCAATGTTGGTCACCAAACCAAGACATTGTCCTTTAGGAAATACAGATGAAAAGCTGAAGCAACAAATGAATTACTTCAGAAAATAAAGAAAGCAATAAGTATACTTACGAGTTTATCTTTAAAATTACATTCTCATTTAAGTGGAATACTGGGTCATTGATGGTTAAAAGGTAACCCTGTCGAGGCTATGAACGCCTGCTGGCAGAAGAGGCTCTACCTACGACAACGGAGTAAACCAAAAACCAATCTGGGGAGAGACTCATGGCTTTTATCTTTCAAAGACCAAGTAAAGACTGATGTAGAAAATGTTAATTTTTATAAGAAAAGAATATTCAAAAGAATGGTAGTTAGGCAGATGATTGTTTTATTACAAAAGTAGTATTTCTTAACTTATATTCCACATAATTTGTTTTATTTTCAAAAATATCTTTATTTTGGAAGTTTTAGAAATTTCAAAAAACTCTTAGAGATAATTGGTTCTTCCAAGTGAATCGCCAATTGTTGTGGTATTCAACAACCCCCCATTTGTTAATGATAGTAGTTAATGTTGCATTAACTAAATGGGGACCCTTTAAAAATTTCATCCAAAAAACAAAACTTAGCATTTAGTCATTTCTTTTATTTTTTGAGTAAAGCAAAGATAATAAACAAAACCTTTTTGGGAACTACTAAAGACTTACCTTTTCATATATAGCATGTCTAAAACCCACCAAAGGACCTTTCTTAAGCTTTTTAGGCTTAAGTCTCGCATCTCATATCATGACTTATAAAGAACTCCCTCTTAAAAACGATATAGCAAGATTTGTGAGTTTCGAAATTGTGATGGCGCTTTGACTTTTATTGCATCACATCTCAGGCACTCAAGCAAACACTTTGCACTTACCATCAGCCGATATTGCAAAATGCGATTCGCGCCCAGACCCACACCTTAGAATATTAAAAGTAAATATTTTGAGTCCGTCAAGTCTATTTGCACACAATAAACCTAGCGATTAACTATTCGTGAAACAACTAATAGATGGCTCACATGTCACGTCTTACAGACACACAGCAGGAGGTAAGAATGCTAAAAGGCACATCTTGTGATATTTCTTCGCAAATCGCACAATCGCTATCATCGCAGTACAATGGCTCGCCAGCCTAGAAGCTTTCATTTCGTTTTACGACGCAAACATTTATGAGCAGTAAAGCTAAGGGATAATGACTAATTTGTGGGCATTAGTGGGAAATAACTGAAGTTATGTCTGGAAAGCCATTCAGATTGATATGATATATTATTACGTGCATTCAAATAATGCTTCTTTTACCACCTTTACAAGTTATCTACATTATTTTATTTTTACGTTCAACTTTGAGTTTCTGATATTTGTTGTTCTTCATTTTAGGAAAAACCCACAGAGCAGAGCATTGAGAACAATGGGGAAGAAAGGCAAGGTTGTAATCTCTGAGAAGACAGAGATGACTCCCCTATTCACAGATACCACATGTAGCAGAGAGGGAGGAACCTCTACATGGGAGGCTATGTACAACATACTGGAGGGGCAAGAGCCAAGGATTATGGAAACAAATGTTACAGTTGACGGGCAAGATTCCTTAGACGCTTCCATGCGAGAGATGACTTGCTCATTTTTGCACCACATAGCTACTCGGCCAAAGATAATCCCTTATACTGGCATGGTAAAATGGGTTATCGTTGAAGCTGATATCTCAGATAGAGAATTCAATACGAGAAGCCAAGGGGTCATTGAATATTTTACCCCGGAAAACCTATGACATATGTACCACCTACCAGAGCTACAGGTCATCTACAATAGGAAATTCATAGAGAATTTTGCTAAAGAGAACAATGACCCAGTGGATTGCACCCGCGCCTGGTCGAATAATGAAGAGAAAATCAAGAAATACAAAAATGGTAAGTACACTACCGCATCTATTTGTCCCCCTTATAGTTTTGTTACGACATGTTATGTAGACTATTTGGCAGACCTGATAGTACTAAGTTCTCCCTGGAGTGGTTGTCGTTAATAGACATAGTCATTAACGCAACTATAATGAATTGGGCCCAAATCTTGTTAGACAATTTAGTAAAAATAATTATCTCATATAGAAGGAGAAGAAGTATTGCTTTGAGGGTTTACCCTCCATTTTTTATGAGCACCTATGTTATGGATGCTATTTGTTTTAGTTAAAAGTTCCCCATCATGGGATGGAAATGGACTATTCAAAATCCACTTCCCATTCACGTGTACCACAAGGTCATATGGGAATCCAATTTCCAACCACATTTTTTCAAGATTTGCCATGGAGTTATGCTCCCTATTCATAAGCGGCTTTATAATCGAGATACCCCCATGTTTTCCCAAGAAGCTAAAGTTGACATCCTCCTAGTGGCCAGATGGTTCAGGGAGGAAACATTTAGATATATCATAGTTTTTGGCAGCATCACCTCCTCCCACATCCGCTCATACTATGTTCCAGATAAATTGATGGCTAGGGAGATAGCCTATCAGACAACTAGTGAGGGAGGAATGAGCCATACACTGAAAGAGTCAAAGAAGGCCATTTGGCTTGCATTCCTTGTACAGTGCAGAGCTTTTACACTAAATGACCTGGTACACATGTTCAAAGAAGAAAAGAACATGCTATCTCTACAATTACCCAAATTCCCTAGACGACAGTATGACCCGTTTGGCACTGTCAAGAATTTCACCACTTTGGTGAAAATAAAAGTATTCACTAATGAGGAGGATTTTTTTGATGATATCTCTTTACAGGAAAACACCTTTTCAGAGGTGAAGCATATGGCCCAACTACTTTTTGACCATGAAGATCTGGAAAATTTTTACAGTTACAGAGAAAGAAGGCTGGCAATGGTCCCATTGGAACAATTATTAATTGAACCAACAAGGGAGCCTACTCTCAGTGTGAAAATAGAAGTGGCTCCAAAGAAAATTCCAAATCTGATTCTAGGGCAGAGTCTCAAGAAAAAACTATCAGAGAATCACGACAGCCGTCACAAAATGGCAAAAGCAAAAGCATCGAGGATACGGCCCAATCTACACAAAAGGTAGCTGAAGAAGCTTCAACTAGCAAGCAAGTTGAAATCCCTACTACCTCTGCACAACCAATAAAACCCATGACAATTGACTTAGAGGAAGACTGGGATAATTTTAATAAGAGTCTCAATATAGAGGAACAGGTTCCAGAGTTGCAAACTCCACAACAGAAAAACACTCTGGAAATTAGAGTGGAAGAAACTGCAAATGAACCAGAAGCAGAGCATATCCCTGCTACCCCCACCTCTGAAATAATTCTAAGAATTGAAGAAATACCCCCTCTGGATGTATTCTATAGCGCATAAGGACATCGTGAAAAGGCAAAGAAAAAAAAAGAAAATTAGACTCTATAGCTATTACTACCCCCGAAAATGATCTGATGGATGTCCTATGGAAGGACTCATCTGTCGATCCATCCGCCAACCTAACTACACTCTCGTAGTTTGCAGGTGCTTAAGCTACAGTGACCATAGACAAAGCAACAAAAGTCCAAATGTTTCTTAAAGAAAAGGAAAATAAAATAACGTCGCTTGAGCAACAATTACTGTAAATCAAATCTGACTAACAGGCAGAGATATAGTTGGCCAAGCTTCAACAGGAATTTGAACAGATGGAAATAGAACATCAAATCAGCTTAGCTGAGAAGGAAGCACAGGTGTAGGCAATAACTGATCTACATAAAGACAACCCAAAAATTGATCAGTTTATTACTGAAGCACTCAGACTTAATTCCCAGTTGACACATCAGAAAGAATTACTATGCCAGAAGATTTCACAGTGGAAATCTTATTGAGGAAACAAGTGATAAACTAACAAGTCAAGTCGTATAAATGCGACTTGAATATGATGAGGTCTTTAAAAAGGTCTCGGATTTCATCGTCTGGAAAAATACAGAGGAGGGGAGAAAAGCCGACCTACCCAAGCTAGAAGAATCACATAAGCAAAATTCTATTTGCAAGTTGGGATTCCCAGCTTAAAAACATAGAAAAGGAAACAACAGACCCAGCGACATCAACAACAATTATCATAGAAAATATCAATGAGAATTTGCATGGTGCCAATCTAGTGGCAGAGTCATTTCCAGGGTTCCTTCCAGATGCGAAACCGCTTGAACAATAATGGAAACAGGTAGCGAACGAAAAAGCGGAAGTGATAAGACAAACAACTAGGCTAGACTGGGAGGCATATTGGCAATATTTTGTCAAGCCTCACAGACAATGGATGGCCCTGTGATGCCTAACCACTTCTACCAAGAAAATGGCGCCAACACTAACCAATACCATATTCAATGGACAATTGAAAGTTGAACTCGATTGGCCTACACAGTTGAAGCCTATGGTGGATATTTGCGATCTGAAGGATCGAATGCAACATAGTTAGTCACCTTGTTTAATTTAATTTTGATTTTATTTTTGCATAAATTGAAGTAGGTTGTTTAAACCTCCTCAACTACTTTTGTAATAATCTATTTTTATTTTTATAGTTTTAGTATTTAAACCCCTCTCATGCATTTAGAGAAGGGTCTAGAATCTTATCAGAAACTCTTTTCAAAACATGCACTTCTATCCCTTTGAGGAAGTTCTGGTGAAATATATGGAACATGATTTATTTTTATTTGATTTAGAATCTTCTACTGAAATTGCACTTTTGCACTCTTAGATGATGTTGAATGGATTGAAGTTAGATCAATATTGCTGAAACACATGAGTAGGACGTATTATAAATGGTACTTTTATCTCATAATCCTTTTAACTTGTGTATTAAGAAATCATTTCTTTTTCGAATTATTTATGTATGAAAGTCTAAATTTTGATTATCATTATTGCACTTATGTATGATGATGATCTTTATTTTATGTTGAATATATGAATAACTCTTTATACAATATATTTATCACAATCGTTTTGACTAACTTTTTATACAAAACAATTATTGTTAAAATGGATTCACTTCTAATCGTAATTGAATGATCTTTATTACCAATTTCTTTTAGAAATTATTGTAGATCACATATATCAAGTTTATCTCGAGTATATTATGATTAGATAGTTTTTAGAAATTAGAAGTTAAATGCATTTGTGATTGATTAGTTTATACTAGATTATCGTTAGCTTAAATGTTACTCTAGAAAACATCACATGTCACCCCATTTAACACAAGCATTAAATAGATTGGGAAACTGTTCCCATTATCCCCAGTCGAAGCAACTACTCCAAACAGAAAAGGAGCTGCCAACCAAGGTCTGGACCGGGTGGTTTTCTCCCATGTTGAGGCAAAGATTTTCTAGGCTTCAATAGAAATAGGCATCACTAGTTAAGAAAATGGTCCCACTATCCCCAGTCAGAGCAATTACTCCAAACGGAAAAGGAGCTACCAACAAAGGTCCGGACTGGGTGGTTTTCCCCCATGTTGAGGCAAAGATTTTCGAGGCTTCAACAGAACTAGGCATCACTAGTTAAGAATAAATGATGAAGATATTCATAAAACAACCTTTCAAAGTAGATATGGTCACTACGAATTTGTAGTGTTACCATTCGATCTTACAAATAGCCCCTACCACCTTTATGTGCTTAATGAATAGTTTTCTCAGTAAGTACCTTGATAAATTTATTCTATTGTTTACAGTTGACATTCTAGTATGTTCTAAAAATGAAGAAGAGCATGAAGATAATTTGTGACTGGCACTGCAAACTTTGAGAGAGCATAAATTATATGCAAAATTTAGTAAATGTTAGTTTTACAAAGACAAAATACAATATCTCGGCCATGTTATTTCAAAGGAATGGTTGTATGTTGATCCGAAAAAGGTTAGGTCCATTTTGAACTAGCCCATACCTAATGATGTGTCAAGTGTCTAATCTTTCATGGGGGTTATAGGATACTACAGGAGGTTCATTAAAGGTTTTTCAAAATGCTGGCCTAGCCTATCACTTCATTACAAAATAATGGAACACAATTTGATTGGACAACCAAGTGTGAGGAAAGTTTTCACAAACTAAAATATCTATTAAGAGTAGAACCTGTTTTGAGAATTATAGATTCGGAAAAGGAATTTGTCGTATGCATAAAAGCTTGTTTGGAGGGATTAGTTAGAGTTTTAATGCAAGATAATTGTGTAGTGTCCTATGAATCTAGGAAATTGAAACCACATGAAAAGAACTATGCAATATATGACTTAGAGTTGGATATCATAATTTATGCGTTAAAAAGGTGAAGGCACTACTTATTGGATAAAAAGTTCACATTGGTGACAAATCACAATAGCTTAAAATAATTTTTCATCCAGCCATATCTTAACACTAGACAATCTAGGTGGATGGTTTTTCTGAGTGAATTTGAACTTGATATAAAACATATTAAAGTTAAAGAAAATAAACTACTAGATGCTTTAAGTAGACATGCAAATGCACTTATGGAAATTTATGTTAGCAGTGCCACTACAAATTTTGTTGAAGAGATCAGAAATTCAATACAGGAGGATCATATTTATTAGGAAATTTAGCAAAAATTGAAATAAGTAGAAGTTTCAAATTATGTTGAAAATTTAGAAAAATTGCTAACTTACAGAAATAGATTGTACATTCCAAATGAAAATGCTTTAAAAAAACTGATATTAAATGATCATCATAAGAAACCATATGTCGAACACCCTAGTTACCAAAAAATAATCACTACACTTAGAAAATAATTTTACTTCCCTAGTCTAAAGAAGGAAGTGGTAGAATATTTTTCCAAATCTCTAGATTGTGAGCAGACGAAAGTAGAACACCAACACCTAGTTGGACTATTAAATCCACTAACCATTCCTAAATGGAAATGGGAAGTGATTTCTTCAGAATTTATTACGAGACTTCCAAGAACAAGATGAAAACATGACTCCATCATGGTCATTGTAGACAAACTAAGTAAGGTAGCACACTTTATACTAGTACAACCTACATTTCAAACAACTAAGGTTGCAAACATTTTTATGAAGGAAAATTTTCGATTACATGGAGTACCAAAAATGGTAATATCTAATATGGATGCTAAATTCACTTCTAGATTTTGAAATGCCATGTTTGGGGAGATGGCAAACCAACTTAATTTCAATACAACTTATCACCCCCAAACCAATGCACAAACGGAAAGAACAAACCAGATTCTAGAGGACATATTAAGAATGTATGTCATGGACATACTGACCAAATAGGAAGATTTTCTACATTTAAAGGAATTTGCCTATAACAATATTTATCAAGATTCTATAAAGATGGGTCCTTTTGAAGCCTTATATGGAAGGAAGTGCCGCATGCCTCTTAGCTAGGGTCAACTAGAAGGAAGGATAATATTAGGACCAGATGAATTAAAGGAAATGGAACAATTGGTGTGAAAAAATAGACAGAATTTAAAAGCTACATAGGATAGATAGAAAAGTTATGCTGACCAAAAAGGGAACCACAAAGAATTTAAGGTCAGAGAGAATGTGTATATAAGAGATAAACCTAGAAAGATCACCTTGAGGATGGGGACCTATGTTAGATTAGTACCAAGGTCTTGTTGTCCTTTTGAAATCTTAGACAGCGTCAGAGCAGTAGCATACCAGCTCACATTACCCAACCACATAAAATACACAATGTTTTTCATGTGTCTTTGTTAAAGTGATATTTTCATGATAAATCTCACATAATTGATTGAAATTTGACACAAGTGGAACTAGAAGAAGATTTCTAGGCAGAACCACTTCGCAAATTAGATTAGAGAGGAACCTTGCTTCGGAATTGAGTCATCACTCACGTTAAAGTGTAATGGAAGTACTTTAAACCCAAGGAGGCACCTGGGAGATGGAAGATAAAATGTAGGAGGCCTTCCCAACACTATTCTAGAAGGAAAAACATTAGACATTCAACACCAAAGATGGTGTTGAATAAAAAGTGGGGGAAGATGTAATACCCCTATGTTTTCTATTTTCTATATTTAAAGTGGACTATTTTAGATATGAAACTATTATGAGTTTGAATGGTGATGGAAGCCATGTTTGGAATTTTTATGATAATGTAATTATTTTATGGAATAATAAATAAATTTGTTTGGAAAATATCGAGGAAAGAGCACTAAAGATTGGAGATTTCTTGCCAACTTGGAAATAACTATTGGTGGTTAAGTCCAAAATGGACCTTCCCAAAAATCTCCTAAAAATCCTTATGTGGAAGTAATTAGAAATAAATAGATGTAGCATGATGGGAGGGAAATATCATATTAAGTCACTTAGTTGGAGAAAGTTACTAATTCGGGGTGGAATAAAGCACTACGGGAGAAAAAGGCAGGCTTTAAAGAAAGAAAAAAAACAAAACAAAAAAACAAAAAGTCCTAGGAAAAAGGGTTGGTCGACACAAAAGCGAGACACTGCTAAAATATGTTGGGAAGAAAATTTATAAAATAAACCACCAAGGAATTAATGGAGGATAAGGAAGTCTCAGCTTGGTGGGAATTGGCAGATGTAGTTCGTGGTTAGGAGGAACCTTCTCAGTTCCTAAGTATTTCCCAAAGTGAAGAATTACAATTAGATACTTGGTTTTATTTCCTTATAGAAATAAAAAGGAATTTAATGTGTGATCGTAACCTATTCAAA
>APFE031672892.1:0-12368 GCA_000404065.3 Pinus taeda | reverse complement strand
TCAAAGATTTGTTCATGGGAATGCAGTGATAATGGCACCATTGGGTAAAGGGGTGTATCATATTTTATACATATATACATGTGTAACACAAAAAACATTAAAATTATATTATTTACCACATCTCATCAATTCTCGATGTCAAGATTGATAGTAATATAATATTAATTGGAAATACTAGACATTGAATAATAGGGAGTACTGTCTTAAGATGAGAATTTACGTTTTAATTGAGAATTCAATTCAAAATATGTTATACCTAGAAATTTAAAACAATACTAGATTTCTCATCAAATCCATGATACAATTCCATGAAAGATGGCATCCTTATTGTCCACATGCTCTACATACTTCAACAATATTCTCTCTGTGTTTTGGAACATTTGTGAGGGTTTAAAATCATAGGCAATAAGGGAAGTCAGTCTAGTTGAATCTCCTAATTGACATGCCATATTCGTTGGTTTCATGTTCTCAAAGGACATTTTTGTACCATAGCTCTTTGTGAGAAGAAGCTTAAGGGTATTATAAACACAAACCAAGTTTTTCTACCTTCCTTGATCCCAATCAATTTCTCTTCACCGAAATCTAATCCAAAAATAAACATAGGTGCTCTAATTCCTCTCAAGGGAAAAAGAATCCACACATATGGGGGAAATCATATAAAAAATTGTAGCAGCTCTAGGATATGTTTGTATGAAGTGTCCACTATTTTATTGAATTCTACCAAACATCTCTATGATATAAAGTGTTTATTGTGCTGAATTTTCTCACTTGTAAGTGAATAGGGTAAACAAACTCATAGTACCATACATGTTCTCCCTATTATGTACCTAAGCACCAACAACGTAAAAGTTGTCCATCATGAAAATAGTTATAGGCTTCAAATTATACCATATGATTCAAATCATGCATAAACATACTTGCTAAAGCCATTATATATTAATAGTTGAGTGCATATCAAATTTTATTAGGCACAATAATGTCTAAACAACACATAGGATTAAATGGTCCTTGGTAAATGTTCACTTGCTCAATTTAGCGGCCTTAGCATACTTCAACCAAGTGCCTAATGCTTTGTATAGAGTCAAAAGGAACATTCAACTTTAACACATTGTACCAAGCCACCAATAAAGGACCCACAAATGGAGACATTGTCTATGATTAATTGTGCAAGTTTTTGTTTAATCTAAAAATTGTTAAGTGAAGAGAGATTCATTCTTGTTCTCATAGTAGTTTTCCACCATGAGAACCTACTAAGGGTATATGGAGGTTGAATTATTAACATTAATATCTAGGTGTGCATCATCAATGTCAACACTTATATCGTTTGATGTTGTTCAATACGAAAGTCATTGACCTTTTTTTCCTACAAGTCACAACATTCATTATCAAAATGGCAATATATCCTATTGATTGAATCGATGTTTCTTCTTCCCTTCACGAGTCAAACTAAGTGTTTCTTGATTATGAGAAGCAACGAGCAACTTTGCGTCTTGGAATATATTTAGGAGGGACGATCCAAGAAGGAAATTGGGAAGAGCTTGAGCTTTGTGTTAATGTGAGAAAGAAAAACTAAAGTATACTCTATGCAAAAGGGTTTGCTTTTGATGTTTATTTGTAAAAGGTGCCTACATCCTCCATTGAATGGGGCTTCTTTCCACATCCGGCAATCCCAACCCTCCTCTCCAAATTGGTAGTCTGTGATAGCAGCATCTAAGAGATAACTCATAGTCCTTATCAAAGGAGAAAATTGGTGTAGAATAACTCACATTTCTTATTAGAGGAGAAAACTGACATAGTGTGAGGGCTCTTTTATTATTGTAATTCAGTTCAATTATTTAATTCCTAAAATAGGATATTAAAAATTCATCATGATGACATGAAAAGGGGTTTTGACCCTTCTACTATATCTACATGCTTATATTTTAAAAAAATTAACCAACACTATAGTGGATTCTATTTTTGGTTTAACTACATGGATTGTGCTTTTGTTGTCTAATCGTAGCTTTTGTTGTCTCGCTGTAAAAGTTGGAGCATCTTTCCACATTGTGCAATCTGAGCCCTCCTTTGCAAACATAATTGGTATCAACATCGAAAAGATAAAGATAACCAGTGTTACAAGCCCAACCCTCCGCTCCTAATAAAATTGGCAGTATGTGATAGTAAAGTGCGAGAGATAATTGGTGCTACTTATCAAACAAGTTATCTCAACAATCAAGGATCTTGATTGCTTTAATTTGTTTTAACTTTTGATTTCATACTGGCATTGGCATTGGAAATGTAGTGCGTATCCTCCTCCTCTCAGAGTTTCCTCCATTGTGTGGCTTTATTAATTCATCAACATATAGTTGTTGAGATAGGAGAGATTGCATTTGGGAATATGGGCTTTTGACTTTAAGAAACTAGTGAATGACATTTTTAACAAATGTGGCAAAGGAAAGAACCAATTATAGAAACCCACAAAAAAACATTAAAATTGGAGTAGGAATAGAATCATTTTGATTTTGAACCAATTTTGTAGCAAAAGAAGTAGATGTCTTTGTGAAAGAAAGATAGGAACATGAAAGGAAAATGTTGTTAGTTGAGCAAAGGGGTAAAGGAAACAACTTTAGCTTTTGAGAAACGGTGTGTAGGTATGTGTCCAAAAATGTTAACACGAGCTCATATTAACATGCTTCAAGTTGTTGCCAACTACCTAGTTGTTTCGTAGATTATAAAAATGTGAGTAGTTTAACAAATAGAAGTTTAGGCATTGACTGTTAGCAGCACCGGAAGGTGGGAAACACTAGTTCCCAATTAATCCTACATTAAGGAAGACAAGTACGCAATAGTGTTCAAAAGAAGTGTTGAGGTCTTACAACTTATAGTTGTGGAAGGTTTAAAGCCATAATATGGATGCAGTGTAGAGCACATGCAACCTCCTTGGTAGACCTTATGTGCAAAGTCACACATCCATCTATAATGGATACTACATCACTCACAAAATTCAAAAGATGGAAAGGTTTGTCAATTTGGCTTCTCGTTCTACATTTTCCTCTATTGCGAATTAATATGAGTATAAGCAACTTGCATTATACATACTCATAGAAGAAAGAAGAACGAAAGTTCCAAAAGGAGAACATTGAATCATACATGTTGTACACTATTGTTTTATGTCGTTATATTTGTACAAAAATGGTGGAGAGTGATCATACTTGACCAAGTCTCCAAGGGTTACAAATATCTGATACAAAGTTAGGTGAGTCATCATCTTTGACCGAATCACCAATGAAATATTAACGATAAGGTAGATAAACTACAAGGCATAAAGTACAAAATAAAGAACACACAAATATATTACACATTTAGACTAAATCCAATATGAACTATGGACAAAGTATGATCAATTTTGCAACGATGAAAAAAAATCGTCACCAATTTCTATTGATTATACACTCTTTCTAGTGAAAGACATCATTGTTTGTTTATAGGAATTGGGATGGTAGGAATAACCTAATTGGATACTAGAAGAATGGATGTTGAAATGAGAGTGCATGGAATAATTGTAGAGGCATGATGTTCAGTTATAGAAAGTCCTCCTAATAAGATTAAGTTAATAATTTGTTGGGGAAACACCTATGCAAAAAATATGACTTTCATATCCTTAGTTGGAGGTGAACCATGAAGAAGATGCTAACGAGGGAGTGGTTTAAAGTACGTTGAGGATTGGAGTTGGACTCGGTGCTCAAAAATACATCTCCATGCAAAAGTGGGAGCACTATAAAGAAAGTATATGAATGCCGACAGGGATGAGCATTGGAACATATCAAAAAATTTGAACTCATGGATATTGATATGCTTAATAACTTATTTTATAGAAAATTCAGAATAAGAGAAAGAATAGATGACATTGTAGATCTTATTATCCTTGCAGAGCTTGTAGAAGTTATAATACCCACAATTTTGTGCCTTTTTGTGAAACTGGTAGGGCTCGACAAAAATCACATCTCAACAATAGAAGGGTGTAACATCACAATCAACTCTATCAATGAATGGTCTAATGGAAAATCTGATAAAACACTACAAACATAAAGTAGGTACCACTTAATGAACCCATCCAATATGATATGGTTGGGGATGAGTGGTAGAAATTTGGACTTTTTCAATCAATTGTTGAGAAAGTAGGTTCTTTTTGTTTCCATTGTCTATGATTAAATGTGCAATTTGTTGCTTGATCTAGAAACTATTAAGTGAAGAGAGCTCCATTGTTATATGATTAATTGTGTAGATGGTTGCTTGATCTAGAAATTTTTAAGTGAGGGGAGCTTCATTCTTGCTCTCAAAATAGTTTTCCGCCATGAGAACCCACTAAGGGTGGGTGGAGGTTGAATTATTAACATTAATATCTAGGTATGCATCATTAATGTCAACACTTCATGCTTGTTAGATGTTGTTCAATAAGGAACGCATTGACCATTTTTTCCTACAAGTCACAACATTCATTATCAAAATGACAATATCTCCAATGATAGAATCGATGTTTCTTATTCCCTTCGCCAGTCAAACTAAGTGTTTCTTGATTGTGAGAAATAGCAAGCAGCTCAGCATCTTGGAAGATATTTAGGAGGGATGTTCCAAGAAGGAAAATGGGAAGAGTTTGAGCTTTGCATCGATGTGAGAAAGAAAAATTGCAAAAGGGTTTGTTGTTGTTCAAAGAGAACAATATTATTGCAAGTGAGACCATTTCATTTTGGTGTCAGAGCTATGATATGCTCCAAGAAGTCATCATTTTTTAAGTTTGGATGCCTTGGATGAAATACTATACTTGCGATCATGAAGAATTTAATTCAATTGTATTAGGGATTGATTAATTCATCAACATATAGGTGTTGACATATGAGAGATTACATTTAGGAATATGGGCTTTTGGCATTAAGAAACTAGTAAATAACATTTTGAGCAAGTGTGGCAAAGGAAAGAACAAATTACAAAAGCCTACAAAAAAGCATTAAAAGTAGAGTAGGAAGAGAATAATTATGATTTTGAACTAATTTCGTGGCAAAAGTAGTAGATATTTTTGTGAAAAAAAGAAAAAAGATAAGAACATCACAAGAAAATGTTGCTAGTTGAGCAAAGGGGTAAAAGAAACAACTTGAGATTTTGAGACACAGTGTGTAAGTATGTGTCCAATGGTGTTAACACAAGCCTCATCTTAACATGCTTCAAGTTGTTGCCAACTACCTAGTTGTTTCGTAGATTAGAAAAAAGTGATGAGTTTAATGAATAGAAATTTAGGCATTGACCATTAGCAACATCGGAATGTGGGAAAACCATAGTATAAAACTGACAGAGGATAAGTCATAGTGCTTATCAGAGGAGAACACTGACATAGGATAACTCATAGTGCTTATCAGAGGAGAAAACTGACATACATGATAAATCATAGTGCTTATGAGAGGAGAAAATTGAGATAGGTTATCGCAAGAGTATAAGGGTTCTTTGATTATTTTAATTAGGTTTAATTATTTAATTCCTAAACTAGGATGAAAATGTCAAAAAAGGGGTTTTGAACCTTCTTCTATATCTACATGCTTCTATTTTAAAAAAATTAACCAACACTATAGTGGGTGGATTCTATTTTTGATTGGATGACATTGATTGTGCTTTCTGTTTTAGAAAAATTAACCAACACTATAGTGGGTGGATTCTATTTTTGATTGGAGGACATTGATTATGCTTTTATTACTATTTTTGCTTGGATGACATAGATTATGCTTTTATTACTATTTTGGTTGAATGACATGGATTGTGTCTTTATTACTATTTTTGGTTGGATGACATGGATTGTGCTTTTGTTGTGTAAATGTGAAAAAAAGCTAGAGCATCTTTCCACATCTAAGAGATAATCTAAGGGGTTTTGACCCTTCTTCTATATCTACATGCTTTTATTTTTAAAAAATTAACCAACACTCTAGTGAGTGGATTCTATTTTTGATTGGATGACATTCATTGTGCTTTTATTACTAATTTTGCCTCGATGACATAGATTATGCTTTTATTACTATTTTGGTTGAATTACATGGATTGTGTCTTTATTACTATTTTTGATTGAATGACATGGATTGTGCTTTTTTTGTTGTGTAAATGTGAAAAAACACTGCAGTATCTTTCACATCTAAGAGATAATCTGAGCTGTCCGTTACAAACAAAATTGGCATTAGCATGCGAGAGATAACCTGGCATTAGCATCTGAGAGATAACCAGCGATGCAATTGATTGTTTGTGATAGAAAAGTGCGAGAGATAAGTGGCGCTGCTTATTGAACAGGGTTATCTCAACGGTCAAGGATGTTGATTGCTTTAATTCTATTCAAATTTTGGATTCATATTGGCATTGGCATTGCAGTGCCTCTCCTCCTCCTCCTTTCAGAGTTTCCTGCATTGTGTGGTCTAGTATCGTGCGTTTGGAGCTCCATAGGAGGCAGAGGCAGAGGCGTGCTTGTGTTCCCTGAGAGGCAGAGGTCTTAAGTAGTGCATCAATTATTGAATCAAGACAACTCTGCCCAGGGATCACAGTTAAATGTGGCATCCGACTCGATGACAGGTAAAGTGAGGCATTCCGGTAACTTTATTTTCCGGTATGGATTACTCCGGATATGGTTGGCAAATAAGATGAGCTGAATGAGAGGAATCAATTTTATTTTAGAATATTCATCGGCATAGCTCGAATCTTGTAAATAAATTGAGATTTTCAGTGTTGTTTGGTTTCTTAAATTAGATCTTCAGCATCCTTGGCGAGAGGTCGCAGTATAGATCCCTCATTTGCACATAAATGAAGAGAAACAGGGCCGGCCAATATCACGGTTGGATATGGCCATCGTCAAATTCCGCACAGCCTGCGGTTTCTTGGTTTTTTAAATCAGATCTTCTGCATCTATGGTGAGGCGATTTTTTGGTTTTTTAAGCTAGATCCTCTGCATCCATGTTTCTTGGTTTTTTAAATTAAATCATGTGCATCCATGGTTTCTTGGTTTTTAAAATTAAATCATATAAATTCCTGTTACTTGGTTTTTTTAGTCAGAACGTTTGAGGCGGCAGCATAGATCCCTCGTTGCACAAAATGTGAGAGAAACAGAGCATGCCTTTTGAATATGGCCAGCGTGAAGCATTTTTCAAAGGAGAAATTCCTGAGAGCCTGCTGTTAAAAGATGGAATTAACGGCGACCCTTCCCTTAAGGGCGTAAATACACCTTCGTATATGGTGCATAGGTCGGTGCAAATATAATGTCCCTCGGAGGTAAGCATAGCATTTCTTGACTGACTCTATTTTAAAGTCTTTGTCGATTGCATGTGTGATTAGGAGATTGTTCAGATTCTACTTGCATTGAATTTCTTGTAAAAGTGGGTAAGTTTCTCTCCTAACTTTCTGTATGTTTCCTAAATACTATAAGGGATTGTTTCTTTCTGCATTAGCTATCTCAGGGTTTACATTGAATTATTGATGCAATCTGCATTAGCTTTTTCTTGGTTAATCATATTACATCCAAGGGCCTAGCAATGCTCTTTAGTGATTTATTTTATAAATAATATAAGGGATTGTTTCTGCATTAGCTATCTCAGGTTTTGCTCTGAATTATTGATGCAATCTGCATTAGCTTTTTCTTGGTTAATCATATTACATCCAAGGACCCAGCAATGCTCTTCAGCGATTTATTTTATCATTAGTAGCTGAAGCCTGAAACCTATCTATTATTCAAAAATCTATATTGTTTATTTCGTTACTATTTTCATTCCCTGCCCGGGAGATCGAGAATGAGTAGGTTCAGGAGGTGGGGTTGGATTCTAGAGGGTATTCCTTCCAGATGTTCGGGAATCGATTAGTCAAACTTCACTGGTCCTACTGCCTATTATCTGGTTATCTAACTATATCATAAATCCCTTTACTGGTATGTCTCCAGGTGTCTGATTGAATTTCTCGGTTAATATTTGGATTCAGTATATTTGGTTTATATTGAATTTCTGGATTATGTTGGACTTGTAATTTAATGGCTCAAATTTTCATACAGTCACATGTGGACCATATGGATTTGATTTGGGTCACCTCTTTATCCTCTCCAGCTCCCCAAACACCCTCCATACACCTTCCATACTGATGGAGAGGCTCAGTATATAATCCAATCTCACCCACGGCCAAATTATTTGGGTCACCTCTTTATCCTCTCCAGCGCCCCAAACACCCTCCATACTAATGGAGAGACTCAGTATATAATCCAATCTCACCGACGGCCAAATTGTTCTGACATATGAGATGCTTTAAGTTGTCACTCTAACTCTCATTCCGTGTTTGTTATTATTACGATTATATTTATATAAATTTCAATTTCTCCTACTCATCATTATAAAAAATGGTGAATACATGGAGAACTTGTACACCCTTACATTTACATGTGTGGTGGAGACCTTGCCAAATACATTATATATTATCTTCCGAGCATAAATACATGCATGCAACTTAATATATTGTATTATATTATATATATTACAGATATATATTAATATATTATATCACAGGGATATCTATTATATTATATATATTACAGATATATATGAATGCACACTTAGTATATTATATTACATAGCATAAATACATAGTAGTGGGCTTACAGTTGGTTGCAGGGTCTCCCAATGCAGTGTCCATTCTCCCAGAAACTTGTCAAAGGTAGTCTTGACTGACTATTCTTTGTTTTCTTGTATGTCCATTCATTTATAATTTATTTGATAGCTGTGATGATTTTGATAATAAATAGAATTATACTGATAAATGTGATGATTTTGATAATAAATCTATTTATTATTGTATTTTTATTTTTTTATTAGTGAGAAAAAATGATTTTTATAGTCGTATTTTAATTTTTTTTATTAGTGAAAAAAATCATTATTTTTTTTATTTTTAGTTTTCAAAACCATCAAACTCCATGTTGCACTGGCTTGTTTGCATTTAATTGGATATATCTTTTAATTTGATGAATATGTCCAAATGGGTTGTAGGTTATATGGGAGTACGATGACTTATGTTGCATAGGCATATCATGGTTGAAGAATGTAGGGTCAATGGTGCAAAGGTAAATTCAATGGATGATATGAACTTTCAATCCATTCATTGCCTTTTAATTATCAAATTATGTTGGTTACTTTGCCTAAAATATTAAATTTGATTTTTCATAAAGTTTTTACTACTTTACAGATAAGGCATAAATGACCATTAAATTTTAATAACTGTTTTTTTTTGGGCAGATGATAAAAAAAGACATGAAGAATATACAAGCATGCTAGGATTGATGAAATATCTATATGTCGATATGAATTCATGTCATTTATTTTTCATCTTGATTATGTAATTCCTTTAAAAACACTATAATAATAAAAAGTATCTTTTTGTTTGAAAGGGCTAAAAGCCCTTCCTCATTACTCTTGAGGATGGACCATAGCTATCCTCAAGGGTTTGTGTTCCTCTCTGCACCTTACTTTTTCATTTACTGTTATTTGTTTATTTTAGAACTAGATAGTTTTAGTTTAATAGATTGTAAATTAAAAATATCATGTTAATTAAAAATATTAAATCTTAAATCAACTTGAAGTTATGTAAATGCATTTGATTTAATCAACATAATATTTTTCCAAGCATGGGTTTCTGTATTGCATGTACATTGATTATTTGGTGTATGGTAATTGCAAAATTTTTGGTATGCCTATTGAGCGATTGAATTTTTGTACGATCAAGTTGTATGTTTTTATTGTATACAATGATTGATGTGCTTTTCTATTACTTTGTGATCATGAATTTAAATGCATAATTTAGTGTAATGGTTGTTGTTTGAGTTTCATTTATATGATTGTGTTTTACAATGAATGGGTGACATGTTAATATGCATTTTGAAATGTGTGAGACTTTTTTTGGTTAATGCTTGGTGTTTGGTATCTATATTATGTTTGCATTCAAAACTTTTCTATGTGTGTTATGACCAAAATTTGATATGTAATGTTCAATGTATCTTTGTGCCTTTACAATGTTTTTTGTGATGTTCATTATTTGATGTGTATTTGTGATTGTGTATGAGAATGGTTGTTGTTTGGACTTTATTTACATAGTTGTGCATTTATAATGAATGTGGATGACATGTTTGATATGTACTTTGAAATGTGTGTGGATATTATTTAGCATATGGCTTGATTTATTGTCTACGTTAATTTTCTATGTTTGGATATTTACAATCTTCTATGTATGATGTTCAAAATTTGATATGCAAAGTTTGCATGTATTTATAATTTCGTGTGTAGTAACAATATTTGATGGGATGTTTGTATACTTATGTATTTGTAATGCTTTTGATGTTTGAATGTTTGTGCATTTGCAATGCTTGGTATGTTTCTGTATTTATCGTGTGTTTGTATTGCTTATTAGATTTTAAATTAAAGGTATCAAATAATGCATCTGAAATATAAATAATGATAACATTTAATTGAAATTTTTAAATCTTAAATCAACTTGAAGTTATGTAATGCATTTGATTTAATCAATATAATATTTTCCAAGCATGGGTATTGTGATAATTGCACAATTTTTGGATGCTTGTTTAGTGGTTCAATTTGTGTATAATCAAGTTGTGTGTCTTTATTATATGTAAATTGATTTGGTTGGTGTATGGTAATTGCAAAAAGAATTGTGTGCCTATTGAGTGATTGAATTTTTGTATGATCAAGTTGTATGTTTTTATTCTATACATCAATTGATGTGTTTTTCTATTACTTTGTGATCACCAATTTAAATGTAGCATTTTCTATGATGATTGTTGTTTGGGTTTCATTTATATGATTGTGTTTTACAATGAATGTGTGACATGTTGTATTTTGAAATGTGTGAGAGTTTTATTTGTTAATGCTTGGTGCTTGGTATCTATATTATGTTTGTGCATTCAAAACTATTTTTGTGTGTGTGACCAAAATTTGATATGTAATATTCAATGTATATTTGTGTCTTTACAATGATTTTTGTGATGTTCATTATTTGTTGTGTATTTGTGATTGTGTATGAGAATGGTTGTTGTTTTGACTTTATTTACATAGTTGTAGATTTATAATGAATGTGGATGACATTTTTGATGTGTACTTTGAAATGTGTGTGAAATTTCTTTAGCATATGGCTTGATTTACCATCTACATTAATTTTGTATGTTTGGATATTTACAATCTTCTTTGTATGATGATCAAAATTTGATATCCAATGTTTGTATGTATTTATAGATATGCGTGTGTAGTCAGAAAATTTGATTGGATGTTTGTATGCTTGTGTATTTGCAATGCTTTTGATGTTTGATTGTTTATGCATTTGCAATGTTGGTATGTTTGTATATTTATTGTGCATTTATATTGCTTATGTACTTACAATCTTGTTTGTAATTATTAGCACTTGAATTGTACTCTTGATTGTTTGTGTGCTTGTACTCTTGATTGTACGCATTTTTTATTATGTGTTTGTAGCCTTGATTGTATGCATTTATGATTGTGTGTTAGTATTCTTTAGCGCAATATTTTGTGAATTTACAATATTGTCTAATAAAATGTGAATGAATGTTTATATGCTTGTGTATTTACAATGTCATTGAATGTAATGATTGAAAATCTTATAGGATGTTTGAGTAGTTGTGTATATATATATATATTTTATGGAATGATGAAAATTTGATGTGATGCTTGTATATCTATTATATTTTTTAATGTAATGATGATTGTTATTTGATTGAGTTGTTTGTTTATTTGTCATTTGTTAATTGTGATTGTGTATATGCTTGGAATGTGTGAATTAGTGTGAGAATGAGCAAAATTTGATATGACATCTTTTTGTATTTGCAATAATATTTTTTTAATGATCAAAATTTGATGCCTATTTTCATTTTAACTTTATTGCACAATAAATTAAATGGGGTGATTGGAAGAGTGTCGAGTGAAATATTAATATTATATAATCTATAAGTGAAGGGTAGCCCAAATTAACTTTAATCTATTGCATAGGGAAATCACATAGGAGGTGGAATTGGGGGAGTGATGAGTGATATAGTAGTATAATGATAAATTAGGAGTGAGAGGGAGGGGGCAAACGAACTTCCACCTTCATGTGGTTGACTGGCCTCGTTAGTAGAGAATTTATATCACAAGATTCTCAAAGCCTTCTTTTTAAATATACAAAAAAAAATTAGTCTTATAGTTTTATTTAACAATTTTTAAAAAATAATAATAAATCACCAATTTTAAAAATAACCAAATTATTTATAATATCTATGATATGAAATAATTTTGTAATTTGAAATTCAAATTATAAATATATAAACGTAGTAG
>APFE031672888.1:12094-25885 GCA_000404065.3 Pinus taeda | reverse complement strand
ATTATGTTCCTTTTAATGTTACAATACATATTTATACATGCCGAAGCATCCAATACCATGGACTGAAAAACCATCACGTCCAATACTATGGACCAAAAAACCATCGATCCAATACCATGGACTGAAAAACATCGCGTCCAAAAAACATGTGCGAAAATCATGCACAAAACCATAGGTGGGTCCGCCCAACCTAACATAGGGTCCAAAACCAAAATTTTGGGGCGCTGCCCCAGACCCCATAAAGTGGGGTTACGAGTACCCCTCAAACCCCCTGTTAACTATGTGGAAAGAATATAACACAACCCAACACACTCAAGATAAATATTGTGTTGATGCCCTAAAAGCATGTGGGTTGCTCAAGTTATTTAGAATTCCTGGAATTAGATCACAACCTGAGTTATTGCATCATCTGATTAGTTGGTGGGATGTGGATCACCAACTACTTATGATAGGGGATCAAGAAGTCGAAATAGATGTCACCGGAATTTATTTCATTACCTGGTTGTCTAGAAAGGGATAACGGGTCTAGTTGTCCGGTTCACACATTGGAGGAGAGAGCATGGATATGCTGATTGCAAGGCATTGTCCAGGGACAAAAAAGACCCAAAGTGGGAAGATCAATATAAATATCATCACAAATCTCCCACTGTGAACAATCCTGCATACTATGGCCTAAATAGCTGGGGCTCAAGCATTGCATGAAGCAAAAAAATCTCATTTCCAGTATGCAATCGAGTGCCCGAATCCCACAATTTTCCATGCATTAGGGTGACATATAGGCATACTTTGTGGCAAGTAAAGAACAAGTAAACTTGGGGAGATCTTCTACAAGATGAACTCCTATTTTTGGTTGTAACTCTCTCCATTTCTATTAATACAAATAGTAGATTGATTTCTTATATATGATTTTATGATTTCATTTATTTCAATACCATGTGATCTATTGAATAAAGTGATTGGATAATCCGGATTTAAACAGGAACACAACAAATTACAAAGATAACCATAAACATAAATATGCAACGGAAATAATGCTTCATTTCATTAATATTGAAATATGCTTACAAACAGAAATGGAAATAAACCATCTAGGGCGATGGTAGCTTATCTCTGAGAAGAGAAGTGGTGGCTACATGCTTCTGAACTGTGTTACGATGAGGCTCGAAGGCCTATTTATTGTTGAGAAACAATGGAAAACCCTAAACATCCAAAAGCCTAATCCTAGAAGATGAAACACCAAACTGTGGGCCCCGTTTGGGTAAAGGGTTGTGACCAGTCGAGCTGTGGAGAGCCCGGTTGTAGCTGTGATTAACATAGGGGAGGCTCTTGTCCCATGTGTGTGGATGCTTTGAGTTGTACATGTGCAGAATGTGTACGATCATCCTGTTGACAACCTATGTCTAGCCATCAATTTGAGGATGGAAGGTTGTGGACTTAGTGAGTTTGGTGTCCAACATCGACTAGAGATTGGACCAAAATGTACTGAGGAACTTGCTGTCTCGATCTGAGATGATAGACTTTGGGATCCCAAAGTGTACCCACACGCTCAAAGAAGAGTTTAACAGTGGCTTCTGTTGTGATATGATTCTTGCAAGCCACCATAATGGCCATCTTCGAGAACCTGTCGACGACCACAAAAGCATAGTGAAGCGAACAAAGTTCCTTCTATAAATTAATTACTCAAAAAGACTTGGAATATCAAGATATCCATGACGATACAAATATTATATAATAAATATATGAATAAGAATGATGATGATTTACAATGAGAACGAGAAGCTTGCTTTTATATCAGGCAAGTGTCTCTTCAGAAAGAGTCATGTCTCATTTAGACATGCCTCTTCAACCTAATTACTAGTTAACTAATCATTCTTTACAACTATTATTGTTTACATTATTTTACATTATTTATATATATATTTTATTCGTTACATTGTCTTCTTCCTCAAAAATCTTTGTCCTCAAAGCTTTTCGATGAAAAAGGCTTGATCTTTTTTTCGGCTTCGAATGTCTTTCTATCTCGGAGTAGTCATCTTCGTCGATACAAGCTGATATGATCTTCTAAGTGAAAAACAAAATTGTCGCACTGATAAGGGATCAGACCATCCCAGATTAATCTTTTGAGTAGCATTGTGATTATCAGAATTTTGTAATGACTTGTTAGCATAATACTGGATTGACGTTATGTCATTATTCTCTGGAATATGAGTTTTTTGTTTCTGGTCTAAATGGTCCCAATACATAGCACAGTTGATTCGTCTATTCTTATCATTCAAATGCCGATATGGGACTTTACTTTCCCTTATTAGGCATGTGGAAATTTTAGATTTCCTTCTGACAAAGATGTTGTTGAGTTGGTTATGGAACATTCACTAGGGATGTTCATTTTCTGAACTGCAACATCTAAGTGTGTCGTTTCTTCAACTAACTTGTCTTCTTGAGTTGTCATACTCATTGGATTGGTATTTGTTGTTTTGTCATCAACTTGAATTCCTACATTTGATGCTTCTTTCTCGATAAGTTGTTGTACCTTGTTTTCTAATGACTTCTTATCCTTCTTAAGTTTCTTAATTTGCGACAGTAATTTTTCGCTATGGTTTTTAAATCAAGAAACTTTTTCATTTTTGTCAACATTGATTTTGTCAATTTCTTTTTGCATATTTTGTAATACCTTTTTACCTTCTTGAGACATTACTTTTGAAATATCTGAGATATCTTCTGGTGTTACTGAATTTGATTTTAGTATAAAATCTTGGAGCGTTATTTTTTTCTTCTTGTAAGAAAATGTTAAAAACTTCTTCTTTGTATTTAGAATAAAGGAACCTAGAGTTTCCATCTAAGGTAAGCCCAAAATAATGTCACTATCGTCAAGAAATAAAGTTTTCATGGTGAATTGCGAGGTAAAAGTGTAATCTCCAATACTTAGGTGTAGATTGCTTATGTCGTATTATTTGTCACATATGTCAGAACAATTTGTTTCAATTATATTTGATTCAGGAATCACCAATTGGTTAGCACATTTATGACTAACATAATTATTTTCTTCAGCAAGATTGATAGAGATTATGATATCTCTTCCTGAGTGATCCTTTGACTTTAAATAATGTATCAACTCTTTTACTAAAGGCTCTAGGAAACCTTTCATTACTAGTCTCCATTTTACTTCTTAAATATTAAATACTTTTTAACTACTCTCTTTTTTTTGTAATATTTTTTTTTTGTTATATAACTTTATTTATTTATTTTGTTTAATATATATATATATATATATATATAAATTACAAATTATAATAATTATAATTTGTAATTATATATATAAATATATATATAAATATTATAATAATTATAATTTTATAACTTTATGATATTTTTAATAAACTATCAAAACTATTTTAAAATTATATAATATAGTTTTAAATAATTAATCAACTCGCCCTTACGGCTACGGTCACAACATTTGACTTGGTAAAGAACTACATGGGTGATGGATGGCAGGACTACAACACAGGTTAATGGGGATGAACAGGAAGAGGTGGTCGATGGACGGAAACAACGATGCCCAGGCGGAGAGGGAAGAGACAGGGGTAACGATGGGGCTGAGGACTTGGTGTCGAGATCGTCGACTTGAGAAGCGACGAAGGACAACAGACAACGAATCGGTAGAGTGTCGGCGAATGGTGGTCATGGACAATATGTGAGTAGTTGGTTCGATGGAATCGGTGTAGTAGACGGTGCGTGGACTGTGCTTGGATGGAACGATGTGTGGAGTGAATAGGTATTGGGGTGGATAATGGAGTGGATTAATGGAATCAACATGATTCAGACAACAGAATGATGATGGCAGGGAAATAACACGATCCGAGCAAAAATTCTTTTCAATCTGTTTTGCTTTTATTATTATTATATATTATTATTATTTTTATATTGTACTCTTTTCTTTGTTTTTTATATAATATATATATATATATATATATATATATATATATTTTTTTTTTCTATATATATATTTTTTCAAATCTTTTAAATGGCCAAAGGCCTGACAGTAGTATGGAGAATCTCCAGAAACTGGTAGCAAAACGCTTTAATGACAACGATGTTGATGAATTTGATGGTCAAGGACTTGGATCAGAAAACGAGCTCTATGCACCAGTTAAGCAACCTAGAGGACCGAACTGCTCTGATACCAAATGAAACGAACAAAGTTCCTTCTATAAATTAATTACTCCAAGACTTGGAATATCAAGATATCCATGAGGATACATATATTATATAATAAATATATGAATAATAATGATGATGATTTACAATGAGAATGAGAGGCTTGCTTTTATATCAAGCAAGTGTCTCTTCACAAAGAGTCATGTCTCATTTATACATGCCTCTTCAACCTAATTACTAGTTAACTAATCATTATTTATGATTATTATTGTTTACATTATTTTACATTATTTATATATATTTTATTCGTTACACAGTTGTTTCCATGCTTAGTGGAAGGAAGGCCCGACATGTAATCCATGGAGATGGATTCCCAAGGTTGACTCGGGGTAGGCAGTGAGGTATAAAGGCCTTGCTTCTTGATTGTCGGTTTGGCAATGACGCAGGCAGTGCATGATTTGATGTACTTTCCGACATCCTGTCGAAGATTCGACCAATAGAAATACTTTTGCAGTACTGCCACCATTTTCTCGACCCTGAAATGCCTAGCAGCCCGACTATAGTGTGCTTCCAAAATCATATTGGCATGCTCACTTGAAGGAAAACAAAGGTGACCCAGGTGGCATAACAGGGAATCCTGGAGGTGAAAATCTGGAACATGCTGACCCTCTAAGAGTGTCTAGTATGTGTGGCCGAATTATGGGTCACTTTTGTAGAGAAGTGGCCAATCAGAAGTCTCGTGCCCACAAGAGTTGAGAACGGTGGTGAATGCCATGATTAGTGGTCGACTAAGGCAATCTACAACATTATTGGTGTTGCCCTTCTTATATTTGATATTCAAATGGAATCGTTGCAGGTATGTGGACCACTTTTGATGGCGATCATTCTGCAATTTCCCTTGGGTTTGTATGAACTACAAGGGTCGATAGTATGTGTGGATGACTGTTTCCTTCCCCAAAATGTAATGCTTCCATTGTCAGCAGACCTGCACAATGTAATACATCACTTTGTCATAATTGGGATACTTTTGGACTGTGTTTGAAAGTGTCTCACTGTGATATGCCACTGGATGCTCATGTTGAGTAAGGACTGCCCCAATGGCATAATCAGAAGCATCTGTCTTGACCTCAAATGGTTGTTGCAAGTCTGGTAATGCAAGCACTGGTGCTGAGCAGAGGTGATTTTTCAACTCTGTGAATGCCTTCTGTTGAGATTCAGACCAAAATAATTTTTCTTTCGCTCCTCCCTTGGTAACTTGACTCAAGGGCCAAGTGATATGATAAAATCCCAAAATGAACCTATGGTAGAAGTTGTCAAGACCTAGAAAGCTGCAGAGCTCTGTCAAAGTGGTTGGAGATGGCCAATCCCAAATGACTTGGATCTTCGCTGAATCCACATGCACCCCCTGTTCATCAATAATGTTTCCCAGATACTGAACCTGGGTCATGCCAAAAGTGCATTTCTCCAAATTGGCACATAACTTGTGTTATCATAGTGTTTGGAGAACCTATCGAATGTGGTGGAGGTGCTCTTCCCAACTCTAGCTAAAGATCAGGATGTCATCCAAGTATAACACTAAAAATGAGTTGGTGAATGGATGCAAGATGTCATCCATTAGCCTCATGAAGGTTGTAGGAGAATTTGTTAATCCGAAAGGCATAACCAACCATTTGAAAAGTCCCTCCTTGGCTTTGAAGGCAGTCCTCCACACATCGGAGGGTTCGATTGGTACCTGGTGATATCCTGACTTCAAATCAATCTTGCTGAAATATTTTGCCCCCTTCAGTTGGTCCAGGAGGTCATCAATCCATGGGATCAGGTACTGATTACGTACAGTGATCTTGTTCAGTGAACGATAGTTAATATAGAGTCTCCAAGTCCCATCCTTCTTCTGTACCAACACAATCGAGCTCCCATAGGGTGATGAACTCGGATGGATGTGACCTTTCTATAGAAGCTCTTGAATCTGCCTCTTGATTTCATCATTCTCTAGAACGGAGCACCGATAGATTGGCCCATTGGGCAGTGGTGCACTTGGGGTCATATCGATGGAGTGCTTGACCTGACAGTGTAGAGGAACCCCTGTGGGGAGGTGAATATGTCCTCGTACTCCATGACCTTTTCCATCTGTAATTGTCATGTGGAGGGGCCTTGTTTGGAGGTTGTGGCCACTGTCTTCTTCTTTCCTTGAGGGTGTATCATCAGAAAAACAAATTTCCTAGTTTTGAAAATGAGATTACTACATTGTTTTGCAATGACCAAAGAGATAGCGATAGGTGGTGCTACCTCCAGTATCCTATACAACTTATTTCCCAAAGTAACAATAACAACACAGGGCCTTGATTTATACACAACATGTTGCTTCCACAAGTATGGTTGTCCTAATAATACATAACAAACTTCAAGGGGAGAAATGTCACACAATATATCATCCATGAAGGGCTTGATGTTGTATGGGAGGCGACACTGCTGGCTCATGTGAAGATCCTGTCCTTGGTGAAGCCACCCAGTGGTGTATGGTTGTGGATGTGTTGTGGTCAGTAAGCCCAGCCGCTTCACGACCTCTGCCGAAATGAGGTTCTTTTGACTCCCACTATCGATAATGAACTGTAGCGAGGAGCCCTTTACCCACTTCTAGGAGTGGAAGAGACGCTCCTCCTCTGGATCTTGGGGTTCCTCCTTCTGGATCTTCATGGTGGCAATAGTGGCATTGGGCTCCGCATCGATAATCTTCTTCCATTTGTCATTCCCCTTGTCAGGTTTTGACTCAGAGCCAGAACATGCATCTGATTCTGAAACCTTTAGCTTAGCCACGAGTGACTGCTTGGCCCGACACTCACTTTTGTTGTGAGTGGAGCTCTTATGGAACTCACACCACTTTCCTGTGTCCTTTTTTGGCTTCGTGGCACTGTTCTTTGCTTGCAACTTTGGCGGGTTGTCTCGGGCTACCCTGCCTTGGCTTTGTCCTTTGTTCTGCAGTTTGGGGGCACCTTTCCCTTGCTTCAGATTCACAGATCCAAAGTCTCACTTCTTCTGTTTAAACTTTTTCTTGACCTTGATGGCATATTGGTATGCCGTGCCGAGGAAGGATATGTTCAGGAATTCTATTTCTTCCTGGATGTACTTGTGCAGGCAGTTTCGGTATTTAAGTACCAAATTATGCTCCGAATCCTTGATACCCAACTTTGTGTGAAGGGTATGGAAAATATTGGTAAACTCTGGCACGTCTTGGTCCCTTCCCTGCTGCAGCATGTTCCACTTTATGTATTTATCCTTATAGCTTCCGACAAGGTAGTGCTAATCCTTTATGGCATCCTGGAATGAATTCCAAGTGGGTGCGGCTGAAAATAGTGAGCCTGTACTTTCATCCTTCTGCTCGCAGTAGGTTTCCCACCAGTCCTTGACATGGGGGGCTTCTTTGAGAAAGGCGAAAATATTTTCCCAGCTGGAAAAATCATGAACATAAAAATAACCTATAACAGATTTAACCATTTATCAACGGTATCTGCGTTTATCTGACCCTCGAATATCGGTATTTCAAAATTAACTTGTACCTTAAACGGTGTGGCATTTCCAGAGTAGTTGTTGGAAGTCGATGTGTTGCCCTTGGGAGCCGCTAAAGGATCTGGGAAAAGTTGTCCATCATCACGTTCCTTTGTCGCTCAAGGGCTTCTTCGAGCAAGATTTTGATAGGATCTCTTGCCCCCTTGTCTTTCTTTTCATCCACCATGGGAGGCCGTTAGGATTTGCAAGGCTAGTCTTACAAAGGTTTGATCAGTTCAAGCCCTAACTCCTTATATCCCGACCTCGTTGGGGACATGCAAAGAAAAACAGAGAAAAAACAGATCCGCTCTGATACCACTGATCCAGATTTAAACAGGAACACAACAAATTACAGAGATAACCATAAACATAAAGATGCAGCAGAAATAACACTTCATTTCATTAATGTAAAATACTGAAATATGCTTACAAACAGAAATGGAAATAAACTAGCTAGGGAGATGGTAGCTTATCTCTGAGAAGAGATGTGGCGGCTACATGCCTTTGAACTATGTTACAATGAGGCTCAAAGGCCTATTTATTTTTGAGAAACAATGGAAAACCCTAAACATCCAAAAACCTAACCCTAGAAGATGAAATGCCAAACTATGGGCCCCATTTGGGTAAATTGGTACATCAACTTCCCGGGGTCGTAACTTTGGCATACGATCTCTGTTTGACATGCACAATATCTCATTAGAAAGATCTATTCGAGAACTACAACTTTGGAGAGAGAAACATCGGTCCAAGGACCCATGTTGTTCCCAGTTTTACCAAAAAATGTTGTTTAGGGCCTCAAAACGGCTCCAGAAGTTCAAGACCTGAAAAACTGCTAAAAATAGTAAACTGTGCTATAATTAAGGAAAATGAAAAGTTGAAAGAAACAATGGTGGGGGTCCAAGTGGACTTGGCGGGTGGCCACCAATATCCACCTAGATCATTGGATTGTGCTACATAGATGTCATAGAAATTTGGCTTGTTTTTTTTTTTATTGTGCAGGTTCTAATTATAGTGATCAGAGTTAGGATTACAACATACAAGCCGAGGAAGGAGTGAAGCTTGCGACAGATTCCAGGCAGGACTCATCCTATCATTCAATTACTTTAAGGAAGACATTATGCCCTTTTATTTCTGTTGTTCTAGGTCAGTCCACTAGGCCTAGGGAAGACACTATTGTCTACAGTTGTAGATTTTGTCTAACACACCTTACCTCTATCAATCCTGATTAGACAACCAATTATCTTGGTAATCCAATATAAACCCTAGATATTTGATTCCATCACCCAATGAACTATTTACTTCAGGCCCAACCAAACCCTATATCAACACAACCTATCTAAAGATCTAGCCACAGTGTAAAGGTTAGAGAGAGCCCTCTATGTGCATTACCTCCTCCAGATGTTGGAGGTGCTCCCCCCATGTTCTGTTGTAAATTAGGATGTCATTGAAGAAAAAAAGGACATATTATCGTAACTTCTTGTAGAACACGTGGTTCATGCAAAAATGAAATGTGGCTGGTGCGTTGGTTAGCCTGAAGGGCATCACTAAGAATCGAAGTGTCTGTAGTGGCAATGGAAGGCAATCTTGGGGATGTCCTACTCCCTCACCTTGATCTGCTGGTGCCCCAAGTGAAATTTTATCTTAAAGAAGTACTTGGACCCTCTAAGATCATCCATCAACTCATCAATGTGGGGAATTGGATACCTGTTCTTTGGTGTCTTCTTGTTGCGGACCCTGTAATTTATACACATGTTGAGAGTCCCATCCTTCTTCTTCACCAACACCACTGAAGAAGCGAAAGGAATCGAACTAGGCCTGATGTGTACCAACCTCAATGAGTCCTGTATCACCCTCTCCATCTCATCCTAGTACTCCATGGGATGTCCTTAGGGATTGGTTATAACTACATGCACTCCCTCATCTAACTTGATGGTGTGCTAAAATCCTCTATTCGGTGGCCTACTTGTGGAATGTCTCCAAACACTACCTAAAATCTTCTCTTAGAGAGAAAATATGTTTGAATGTGTCTATTGTGTGGGTTCCCCGACCTCAGAAATTCTCAAATATACAACCCAGGCTATGTCACCATGCCTCACGTCAGTCTCCATGCTGTGCGTTAATAATATTTATGATGGATATGAGTGCATGCCTCTCAACACCATTAGTTTTGTCATCTAGGCCCATAAACTCCATCTCTAACTTCCTCCTATCTCTCGTGAAACACACCAGAGAATCAAACAACTGAAATCCCATCATTGCATTGGTATCCAAAACATCCGCCACGAAGAAGTGATCTATCATCGAGTAGTTTCCCATGGTCACCATCATGTTTGGAACATATCTCATAGACTGCATGGTTCTATCCCCTAGTAACAACACTGAAAATCCCGCAAAGGTCTCTGTATGAATGACTCTCCTCTCAACCAACTGTGTATTAATAAAATTATGGGTTGCTCCACTGTCCACAAAAAATTATACTCACTTCCCTTGTACTATGCCTTTAATCTGAAGTGTCAAATACTTTGGAATTCCCCGAAGTGAAGCGATGACCCCTCCAGTGGGTAGGAATGCTCCTCCTCCAAGTAGGGGTAGTGGGCCACCTCCTCCAGTACCCTGAGGCCCATAACCTTTTGTGTCTAGCTATTGTTCCATCTCCTCCTCCTCTAGCTCACTTATATGAGAATAGCTCAATGTAGTGGGCCTTGCCCTTGGTACATCAATGCCCTGGTGCCCATGGCTCCTGAAAAGTGAAGCACAAATTCCTCCTCCTAAGGTCCCTCAAGGTCTCATCATCTAGCTGTGCTCTCCCTGCCCACTCCTTTTGCAGAGGTCTGATGTCCTTCCCCTCTATGGGAAATTGGGTCTAGTAGGCATTGCAACTCTCGCATTCAAAACAATGTCTAGCATGTCATGAGCTTGGCTAATGGCATCTTGCAATGAAACTAGCTTGTATGCACGTACCCATCCTCTCAGTGGCTCAACCAACCCCTTAATGAAAAACATGATCAGTCTCACCTCTAAAATGTTTGAGGCCACCATGTCAGCCTCTTAAAACTTAGATATATAGGCCTATGCGCTACCTATTTGCTTCAGGTTAGCCAACATCATGAAGTGCAACTCTAGATATTTTCCGTCAAACCTCTTCACCAGCCTGCGAGTGAAATCAGTGTAAGTAAAGGAGGCATGGCCAAGTGTGATCATCCCATGGTGCCACCACTCATGTGCATCTCCCTTAAGATGTAGTGTGGCAAATATGATGTCATATGTCTCCCTCATTGGGTTCAAAGTAAGGTATGTATTAGCTTTTGAACCCAAGCCCTTGCTGAACTCCTAGATCCTTCCTTGCCAACCTTTATTTATGCAAACTCTAATACTACTTCCCTCCCCAGGATGAGGTTCTAGCTCCCCTATATTTCTCCTTCAAATGAAAATAATATGCAAAAGAGAGAGTCCTTCTAACCCTGGGGTCCAAGGCCTCAAATTCATCAATCTCGTTAGTAAATGATCTAATCATCTCTATGAAAGTATCAACCCATATCTCATGCTATGGCTCCTCAGTGAAGCGTGGCATAATGGGTATGTGGATCTGGCCATATGTGTGCATGGTTTGATGGGTTGTGCAAGAGTGTGCTTGGATCCCTTCTCCTATATGTGATCCTTCTTCTTCCTCACTGAATCCTCCATGGGGTCCCCCATGCATGTTATGCAACTGAAGCTCCATCATCTACCTCATTATCCCCTTCATTTAATTTGTTGGTTTGACCTTGTAGCTCATCCAATAGTGGGTCACAACCACCCTACCTGGGTTTCTCATCACCACCATATTCTCCCATGAAATATTTGATGTTCTCAAACTATGTATCTAAAAAGTGCTTAGGCTCATCTCCTTTACCACAACCCCTTCCTCTACCTCTACCTCTATGACGATGCATTGCTCCACCAAATGGCCCTGTCATCACCTACTCTTGAGCTCGTCAAGAACATGCTCTAATACCACTATAATGTTCTAACTAGAAAAATTATAGTGAAATACCAAAACATGAACTAGATACAACAAAATATAACATGCAAAATCTAAAATATACACATGCAATTATAAATTAGAACTCCATTGGGTAGAAAGAAGGAATCTAAGCCATTTTATTAATTCTCCATGGAAAATCTGGGTACAAATGAGATTGAAAGTGTGCACCTCAACTTGCTACAACAAGCAAGAAAATACCCAGGTGAAAGTAAGTGAATTTCTTCTCCCAAATGACTCATTCTAGTTGTGCATTCCACCAAGAAATTTCTACAATGCTGCTAGAGGCAACTTGTGGTTTGGGGCCCAAAAATCCTCCAAAATTTTTGCAAAATTAGATATGAGCTCCACCAGATCAACAAAACCGAAAAATGTTTTGTGCTAATTCCAACCTCCCAAAATTACCCAATATTGGTGTGAATTCCTACTTCATTGGCTCGACATCCTCTTGGGTTAATAACTGCTAGTTTACCCTGATTCCTCCCTCTGAATGATTGGAAAAACTGGAAATTTAGTACAAGATCCCTACTCCAAATCAACTCTCACTCGCTGCAATCTTGGCCCATGAATTGTTTCCTAGAAAATTACTGCGCAGGACCTAGGAAGGATGGATTTGGATTTGCAATTCACCTCAAAAACTTGTCCTCCCTCAAGGATAATTTCTCCAAATTCTCTAGTTGAAACTCCCCGAAATCCCCTTCAGTGGTTCACATTCTTGGCCCTGTGTCTCCTTGGAATCTGAAATTGGTTGAGAAAATGACCGAATAGGCTGATAATAATCAACAATCAACTCAAAAATCTATCCTAGGGTGACACTCTTAGTTCACCGAAGAAGAGTTGGGATTTTCCTGTTGGAAATCCCTGTGCTAAACAACACTGGTTAACTTAACTAAACAACTCAATCAAATTCTCAATGTAAGATGCACAAACAAGGAACCCATAAAATGAGCTTGCTTTTCCTCTTTATAGTTCCTTCACCTTCTCTTCCTTGTGGACCCCGCTAATTTGAACCCCCCTTGTGCTTTTCCCTCCTTGTGGTTGAAATTCCTCCTAAGAGTTCCATTTCCCTCTTTGTGTGCCCCCCACAACCCACAAACCTTTTAATTTGTCATTTTCTCCTAAGTTGGCCTTCTTCCTTTTTGTAGAAATTAATTTAAGTCTCCTAACCCCCTTTTTTCCTAAGTCTAAATGCCAAAAAAAAATTACAAAATTGGGAATTTACTTGAGCCAAATTTATTTGTTGGGAACATGACACAACTACAATTTAGAAGTTTGTAAGTAAAATCATATGCAAGAAACCATCATAACCAAATTTCATGAGTGACTAGGCCTAGGTAAGAGATACATTTTCTTCAAAATACAAAGAAATAAATTAACGCAATAACGTTCAATTCCTTATGCGAGAGATGTGATCTCAATAGTTACTTGGATCATTGAGATATAAGTGAATTTTTGAGCAAGTGAAACAAATATTATTATTTACCCTAAAGCTCCTAAACAAATTTGTACAAATAATTAAAGCACATTATAAAAAAAAAAAAATTGTTGATCTCAATAGTACCTTGGATCATTGAGATATAAGTGAATTTTTGAGCAAGTGAAACAAATATTATTATTTACCCTAAAGCTCCTAAGCAAATTTGTACAAATAATTAAAGCACATTATAAAAAAAATTGTTACCCTAACCTGAGGGAAATTTGTACACATAAGGTTTTCTTCTTTTTAGGACATGGAGAGATGAACTAAAATATTTTGATGGCTCACCTCCTCTTAAGGAAAATATGATTTAAAGAGTGTTTCATGTCACCATGGATGAATGCATTTTTTTAGTAAAGAGATTAGATAGATTAATTAATAAGTTTAGTTTAGTTTAGTTTAGTTTTTTTTAATTAATTAATTTATTATTATGTACTTATTTTTAGAGATGATGATGGCTCACCTCCTCTTAAGGAAAATATGATTTAAAGAGTGTTTCATGTCACCATGGATGAATGCAATTTTTTAGTAAAGAGATTAGATAGATTAATTAATAAGTTTAGTTTAGTTTAGTTTAGTTTTTTTTAATTAA